>JANIPN010341735.1:2384-14016 GCA_027478595.1 Erythroxylum anguifugum
CCAGCGAGCCCGAGATATTCATGCTTTCTGTTACGTCGCTGATCTTGTCAATGAACTTTGCTTCCCAAGTCTAATTTTGAGTAAGCTAATGGGAATTTTAGTCGCACGTACACACTTACTACTGTCTGGCTGACCAAATATTGACCGTCCTTCAACACACGCACTTCGCTACCAGAGCTTTTCCCATACCCATCTTGCCCAACTTGAGAGCCAGGTTCGCCGGGTAGAGCTGGTTTAACGACCTTGAGGTCATCCTCCGAAGCTTTGACTCCGTTAGGCTTCTGTACGGCATCATTTATGCATAGTGACTGGGTATAGCTGTTGAATCTTGATAACTGTCAGTAGAATAGTCACGTGTCGCATGAGTCGACTTACCCCATGCCCAGCCGCATGGCATTATTATAAGGGGCAAGCAGTAACGACATCGTTTATGGAATGACTATGGTCAATTACCCCAAATATGGTGGTTTATATTTCGTGTTGGGAAGGGTAGAGCATGCCTAAATTTTGGATACTGACCGTGCTGTAGCAAACACTAAATAGGGACAGCTACTCCATCTTGAAGGTGAGCATTCGCTTTGCCATAGACTGCGTGGCATGGCCGTGGATCTAACCGCCCGAACCAACATGGTGTAAACACCCTTGCCATGAAATACACTGTTCCATCTACAGAACCATGACCGAGATCTAGGCGTGGAATGTGGAAATAAGTGGCAGTAGAGATGCATGCTCAGCTAGCCACGATGCCTTGTGGCTGCGGATTATTGCCTCGTCATCTGCGCTGATTATGAAGCAGGAACTTGCCGGTGGGAATCCCCAAGGAAGGGATGAGGCTAAGAGAGTGCCACCTGAATACCATGCTGCCGAATAAAGAATAGGATACACACTATCGTAATAGGCTCAAGCCGACCGGTGCTAGCTCCTGTCTGTCACAGGTCCTGGATTCTTCGCGGCTAGCGTTGCCCTCGGAAGTGTGTTGAGTTCTTTACCGTGGACGTATATTACCGTTTCGTGGATGAACGTAAAATACGCAAAGGCGCGAAAGCACGGCTTCGTACTCTAACTGATAAATCTGAATTTCCTGTCCTCGTTGCGCTCGTGAAGAATGCTCTAGGCAAAATTTTACTACAGACGTTGATTGCGTCTGAATTACTGATGAATTGATTTCACCATGGCTGTCACCTCAATTGTTAACGCGTTCCCCGAGGACCCCAGTATTCCCAGTGTCGCCTACGCAGCTGTACAGCAAATTCCTATAACCATACCTTGGGTGAAAAAAACTATCGCTCTTGGAACGGGATTTTTTACATCAAAATTGTCGTCGGACGATCCATTTTCGCATTATAGCGCATTTGACCATCTGTCGATTCAGCAATGCCGTCCACAATTTCAAGCATCGCACGGAGGCAGCTATGTCGAAGCTAGTACCAACTCTCATGGAAGCTCTCAGGAGCATACAACTGCTAGCCTCGCCATTTCGATCGGAAACTCGTTTCTCGGAGCATCCGGAAGAGGCACGTACGATAGCCGAGCATTAAAAACCACAGATGTGCGTGTTCAATCTACCATATGGCGTAGAACTAACGATCTGGGCAGGCAAATGCACACTCCGTTAGGAGCGATTGCTATGCCGGGATGATCCGGATGGACAGCCTTCCACGCCTGTCACCAGAAGCTATGAATCTCCTTTCTAGGAAACGCGCAGGGGACCGAGAAGCTTCAAATGTCTTCAAGGAGAAGTTTGGCGACTACTACGTATCTGCACTTCGCATCGGTGCTGCGAATGCCACGATGATTGCGACTTCGGCCGGGAGCAGCTTGAGTTCAAAAGATATCAAAGCAGAGGCTACCTTTAAGGGGTTCGGGCTCAAGAAAACGGAGAGATGGGGGCATCGCGATGAGGATGGATCTTTTGAGGGCCAAATTTCTTTGAATGCTTTCGACAGCGTCGATGGCTACGAATTCGAGTCTGGCTCCGGTGAGACAAACTATCGGCAAATCATGCCTATGGCATCGAAAAATCTAGCACTCAGTCGAAGCGTCAATACCCGCGTTAAAAATGGACTCGAGTCGCTCGGGGTGTATAATGGCCAAATCTTGTCCTTGGAAGTATGTGAATCCATCTGCCGAAAAGGCCTCGTCACCGAGATTGTGCTGTTGCCGTTCTCGGGACTGAGAGATTATGTGGAGGCGGAACTGTCTATAGCTTGAATTCTATTGTTAACACAAAACTTACGGTAATATACTGGAAATATAAGTAAATCTTTCGAGGATACGCGAGATCCACCTCGAGTGCTATTGGAAAAACCTTGTCGAATGGATGTTGATGGCTTCTTCGATGCGGAAATTTCTGCGCAGCCATAAGGGTCTAGACCGTCCGGCGCTCATCTGGGTTGGCATGAGGCTGGCTGAGAGTAGGTGGAGATGAACTATATTACCGTTTGAGGATATCAAAGGCCACGTAGAGTACCCTATATTCTATGGCTTGAGCTTCAATAAGCTCAAAGCTATAAGCTGCAAGCTGGAATGTGGATGCTAGAAATGAGCCCCACTAGATCCTCAGCATTTCCCGGGGCCACCGATCTTGCGTGTCGCCTAACTCAGGGGGCACGTTCAGCCGACAATGTGCAGTCTAGACACGCCCAGGGGCCAGTCGCCGGCCCAGTGCCCGCACATGGCTTGTTCTGCCCAATTGACGCCCTGTGCGACCAAACTTTATTTGAAATCCGGATCTCCCGGACTCCACCAACAATAATGGCTGGCTGAACTCACTGAGCTGTCCAGATTTAAAGCAGCAGTAATCTCCGTGTGGCTTGAATGTGGCGTATCCTCACGTCGGCGTAGACCTTTTGGCAACGTCGAGGCCATCTCAGAGCTTTGCGATGTTGTGTAGTTATGCGGAATCCGAATGTGCGCTGCCACTACATTCCTGCCGGTAAGCCAGGCATGGTCAAAATGGGAAATATTATAATATCAACGCCTCTGCAGCCAGCTTGGATTGAACGGAGCCTCTTCACATTGTACCCATCTTCTTAGGCAACTTTCGTACACATCAAAATGGCCACTATACTAGCCCCCTATTCAAATGCTATGAAGCTTGGGTCCGGTATGCACTCATAACATTCCAAAAATTTAATACTAATTACCCTAGGCTTCAACTCTTTCACCCAGGAACTTTGCGTTGATCATGCTGTTATAAGAGATAACGATCCGAAGTCCGATCCTTTGGAGAAACACAAGGAAAAGAACGATGTAGCCCAGTCTGTAGTTTTCAAGACGTCGGTGGTGGACAAAGCCACAGACGTGACCGAAGCGCTCAACATCAACGCCGCATTCAGTATCAAGTACGATAAGCTAAATGCAGATGGTAACGGGAAAATTGTGAACACAAATACGCTCAAGACCAGTGACCTAAATTTCATGATCTCGGTAAAGGTGGTCAACGAGGTGGTTATGGATCACACTCTCACCAAGTTCTCCGCCATTGATGGGCTTACTCCATCCTCTTTCACAAAGATATATGGCGACCAGTGAGTAGCTTTATACCGCTCCGAAAGCTGATAAGCACCTGCGTACTAACAGAAGATAGCTACATCTCTGGATTCCAGGAGGGAGGAGAATTCACCGCGATCATCTCCATTAAAGTACACGACCGTAGCCAACTCGAAAACATAAAGGCCGAGGCTGCTTTGAGCCTTACCATGGATAAGGCCGAGGTCTCGGGGGAAGGTGGGCTCGACAAGGCGCGCAAGAACCTGTTGTCCGAGAACGAAACCACAATATCCGTATTTTGGACCGGGGGCGGCCAGGATCTGAAGCCGTCAGAGGATGATTGGACTTTCGACACCATGAAAGCAGCAGCGTTGCGTTTTCCTTTACTTGTCGCAAAAACGCCTATGCGGACCCATGCGATCCTAACGCGATACACGTCTCTTAAAAGCTTTCATACCTTGGGTGCACAGTTCTCGCCACTCAACTACGAGCATGCTGGAAATTACACCGCGGCGCTGCAGGAAGCGTATTTGGACTACAAGAATATCGCCAAGGATATTCAAGTCTTGGCATTCGAAGTAGTCAACGGCACCCAGGCCCTCGAGCCGCGCGAAGGAGTTGATCCTAAAGGTACGTATGCGCATATAGCTTTAAGGCTTTCATTGACCTCTTCAGACTTCTCCAATGCTGGACTTGGCGTGACGAAACCGCCGGCAGTGGCTAACGCCATAGTCTCCGGAGGGACGGCTGGGTCCGACACCGAAAGCTCTAATCTCGACAACGAGTCGTTCACTCAGGTCAAGGCCGGCGCTTCTTCTGAAGAAATTACTAGGCCACCACCTTCCCCGTTACTAATTGATAAGGCATATTCTCCCACTATATTTGGCCTGGAGGCTGCAAGAATTCACTGTCGGTTCATGATGAATCGGATTGTGCAGGAGGTTGGTAACACCCTTTCAAAAAAAAAATCTAGGCCAGCGCTCATATCGTGATTAGGTCGATGCAGTTACACAGAATCCCCAAATTGCGACGAGCGAGACTCGACCTCTGCCGTATATGAGTCCTTTCTTGTTCAAGCTTTTGCTTCCGGTAAGGTCCGTTCCTAGTTGCACACATTCTTGCTGACGCTTTACGAGGTTGCCAAACCAGTAATTCAGGTTTCGATTTGAGAATACGGAAATTAGTGTCAGTAGAAAATAGGCAAAGTAAATAATCGTAGTTTCTATATATGTCTAAATCCTTATCAAATTCTTATGATTCCTCTTATATAAAACATACTTAACCTAATACATGCAAAGTAAGAAACGCTTATTGTCTAGTTATATGTCACTATTGTTTAGGCGGTAGATGTACTGGTCGACTATTTGTAGAATGGTAGGATTACTTATTATACAAGGTCTGAACCCTTCCTGTGGTTAAGATCTGTTGCGCTGATATCTTTGAGAGGAATCCGATGGTGCATGAAAGCCCTATAAATCGATCATCTTGAATGGTGAATGTGGTACTTCATAGTCTTTAGATATGAAAGTACATCTATAGAAAGCTGCTCGCATATCCACAATTCGTAGCTATAAGACTTTGGGTAGCTGTAAAGATCATTCGTAGAATTACTGGTCATAAAAACTAAGTCTATAGCTTCATATTATAAAAACTTCTAAGCTTACACTCGTAGAACACATCTCTAACTTATTCACTGCGATCGAAACATAATCTTATCCTCGTCCACCTCTTGTAAGTTGAACCTTACCATACCAGCCGCCTTTCTCTCTTTTTGAGGAACATATTTCAATTCCCCATGTTCGGCATGCTCCATCAAACTAGCGATAATACCAACTGTCGAAGATTTGGGTTCCGGGTTGAATAAAAGCACAATGGCGCGTACAATGACGACCGCACATCCGATAGACGCGACCACCAAGCCAAGCATTATCGTTCGCGAGTCTGCGCCCCATCTCCAGACCTTCAATTTCATATTGTGGACTATAGCTGGGTGCTTACTCTTCTGGTCGTCGGGGAATTCATCATCCGTGGTATCGTATGTTATTAGGCTGAGCGTTTCAAGAACGATATTCAAAACTAGGTATCCGAAGGAATCGGAAATAACCATTTCGTCAGGCGTCATCAGGTCCGGGTCGAACGAGTCGGTATCGTACATTGCATTCACAGATGCCTTCAATTTTCCAGCTGAGGACGCCAATGGGCCCGCCCCATTGCTATAAATGACATATCCACCTAAATCATCATTCCATTGTAAACTCGAGTTGCTTGCGTCAATACCCCATGTAGCTAAAAACCATTGAGGGTTAATGACTATTGGCGTAGTATCGTTATCATTTGGTATTCGCTCGAGTTTCACTTCAGAGACCTGAGGGTACACATGCGTGACATCGACGGAATAGCTTGCAACTCCTGCAACCGGGTGAAATTCAGATATCAAAACTTGAGGTTCGCTGGGGTTGAAATTCCAAAACTCGAGAACAAATGCGTCGGGGCTCGTTGGCGGAAAGTTCGCCGGTAACTCTTGATTGAACATAGATTCCCAATCGCAATCGGCGGGTCCGTCGAAAGTTAAAGCCGTAGTATTGAGCGGAATCTGCGAGAAACAGTCATTCCATGAAGCAAGTCCATCGCCGAGGAAGTAAGCGGATTTATCTGACCAATAAGATAAGACAGTAATAGTATCGTTTTCATCCGGATCAACAAAAATATATTCTTCTGCCCAAGATGTTGAATTCCCCCAGCCCGAACCTGTCCTAAAGCATTTAGAATACCAATTCCAATTATTATCAGGTTGGTACTCGCTGATGCACCGTACTGTTCTGTTATCATCAATAGTTATGATGGAAATATCCCCATAAGTAGGTAAGCTTTCGACTCCAATTATAGGACCTTCTCGCTGCAAGATAACTGAAAGCGCTTTTTTCGGGATTTCGTAGGACTTATCAGTAGTAGAGTTGTCCATCACAGCGTGTGAAAAATTACCGAAGTCCTCAGAGATCTCCCTAATGACTTGACGATTTGTAGCCCACGAGGTTGTAGTCGTCTTATCTTTAGAGTCGGATGTATTGAATGAGAATGGAAAATAATTCTCAACTGTTGGTGAATAGCTATCTGGAAACAAGACTTCAAGAGAGCTATTAGGATTAGTTTGACCGAGGTATGCTAGTGTTCCTTCTGTAATGGCGTCCAAGGTTGATCCATAGGACTCGCGAAAGCAAGAATAATTATGCATCAAAAGATGGTCTTCCAAACACCATGTAAGGGCCCCGGTAGGACTGTTACCGTTGCCAGGACCGAACTCAGACCGCATTCGCAAGAAATTTTTCCCAGTGATATTTTCCGTCGTATAATCAGGATCGAGCTGTGGAAGTAGGAGAACCGCAGTCGTCGGGCCCATGAGATTCGCAAGAATGCAAAGGAAGACTATCGTTGTAACGAAAAGGATAAATAACTTTCTGTGTGACTTTCTGGTCTTAGGCCCTTTCTGGCGTTTCACGGAGTTGTATAACGAAGAATTGGCGAGGTTGAGTATATCTGCGAACTCAACATGAATTAGAAGGTGGCCAAGCGGAAGACCTCCCGGTTTCGAAGCCAGAATACGGGACAGAGTATAGACTAAGCTCGCCGCAAGAGCAATGAACCAAACTTCCAATACCTTTGCAACGAACTGCAGCGCTCCATTGAGATTCCCGTCATGGTCGGAAAGAGCAGCTGCTCTGGTATAAGTTGACTCCTCTATGTTACTACCATAGCTGCTATAATCTCTATATGTTATAACGGTGCAGTTTCCAAAAGGGCACCAAGCGCTGGCACCTATAACCTTCCGTGAAACGTTCGCATATAAGAGGAAGCCAATCGGTGCCAGCCATAAAACGCCAGCAAGCCAGGAGAACCAGAATAGTATGCGTGATTTCAACGACTTCGACTTCTTTGGCTCATATTCCGATACCTTTGCCGTATCAACTGGAGCGACCTCCACTATGTGAGTCTGCGGGTCTTTCTCTGGATCCGTTACGCTGATGTCAGACTCGATTTGACTCGAGTCTACATAAGTCGGTGGACTATGTCCATCTGGCGTCTGCCCGTCTGGGGTAGACATATTACTCCGCTCAAGCTATCAAGGCCGTAGATTCGTAGCTGATGATGTTGCTGATGTAGAATCGAAGGTATGAGGTCGAGTTGGGCTATTTCGTTAGAGGATAGTATCGGGGTAGAGTTAAGGACTTGAAGTTGATCATAGAGGACACGAGCTTCTTTAAGTAAACAGAGCAAAGAAACTCTTGCAAAGCCTGTATGTTTTAAAATTAGAAAGACAGGTTCGAGAACCCTTCTCAAAGGAGAGAAATTAGCCATGAGAGTTCATTCCATATAGTGTAGCTCGTGACTCTACGATATCAGCCAACTCGAGCCATCCCAAAGCCCATAGTGGCGTTAGCCACATGTCGACTTCGTCCGAGGCTAGACAGTTTAGAGAGATCTAGTCCTTGCTACAGAACTTAAATATTGATTGCCAGTTAGGTAGTAGGAGCTGCCTTTCCTCACCGGGCTTGACGATTCCAGTGTATAGACGCTTCCATTATAGCTATTCGACCTATCCGGGGGGTTGAATTGTTTTGGGGGGAATCATTTTTGACGGCCGCGACCAGTGTTATCTATCGACCCCGGGGCGTCGATTGGTTAATCAATAAGGTTTTCCGCTATTGCGTTGCTCCAGCTAATAAAACGCGCGCGCCCGCCAGCCACACGTTTTGTTTTGGGAATTCAAACCGAGGCTAGAACCTGGCGCACAAGGCCTAGAACCCCAAGAAGCATACAGCAAGCGTCAACCACCACGGGTTTCAGCTGTGTTCTGTCCAAGCCATGTCTTCAGGACTCCAGCTCTATTGAAATTCACTGTCATGGATGCATCGAGAAGCCGACCAGTTGATAGCCTTCTCTGGGTGTTTGGTGCTCCTTATCATAAGGCTAGAACCATTGAGAAAATGCGCAGATAGCCATGCCAGTAATTGGATAAGTTCAGCCCGCACAATTGTCGCAATATTGCTTGGCAGTGAAGCCCTCGTGAGGAATAGTGTTTGAATGACATTATAAACAGTTCTTTACCAAGTAGATCCAATTGCACTAATTTTCTGATTCTCTGCTAGTAGCTTCCCTCATCGGATTTATCGTTACTTTAGGATAACATCGTTCAAACATACTCGAAACAAATAACGTCGAGGAAGAAGTAGCTGCTTGTAGTATCGGTTTCGAGGACTATCGCGTTGTAGAACGCTAGTATATCAGTGCGAGGATGGCGATTTGAGTCGATTCGGGTCGGATTAGCTGAACAAAGGCTTAGCTTCGCAGAAGGAAAACTCTGCAACTCGTGTCTTGTACCATGAAAAGGTGCTTCAACATAGCAATGCCCCGGTGTCAACGTTTCCTCGATAAAGACAAGTCGTTGGTGTTGCAAGAACATCAAACCCCTAGGAACAGTGTCGTATACTTTTCTAAGCACAAAAAAATAGAATTGTCAGTTCAAAGACAAAGTAGTTTTACTAAAACTGCAGACTATCCAATATATTATCGTCCTGATAGCTAGGATCACGTTACCGTATTCATACTCCACAAACTATACGACGCTAAGGTCTCTTAAATTCAATTCTCATTACCATGCTCTCTGTGCATGACACGTAAGATGAAAATAGAAAAACATTCCGACATCCTTAATTGGATCGGGCTGTTCGGGTTCGGCAAATAGTTTTAAGATACGTCGTCACCACAACTAAACGTTAAGTTTTGTTCAAAGAGTATGTCTTCTTACAATACTAGCTCTTGTTGTTTGGCATTCACTAATACCTAGGTACTCTTAAATAAATATCATATGTACGCGTATATACATACGCGCCAAGATATTTATAATTTCGATAGAAATCGTAATATAAATTCAGATTCTATATGATCAGGGCGAAACCCCTATAAAGCAAAATAAAAAAAATAATGATGACTGTGCTTTATTTTTATACAAAAATGATAAATCAATCAGAGGCAGTATCCATTTTATATATTTCATATTTTAATATCTGCTAAACAGTTCCGGAGCTGTGTACCAGATCGGCTCCTCGAAAGGTTTAACCACCTGAACTGAGTCCACCTTCGGACCAATTTTTCCAACGGTCGGTGTCGTAGTTGATAGAACTCGACGTGAGGCGCTCGGGCTAATCCAGGCTCTGACTGAGGAACGTGTAAGCCACCATCCCTTAGGGTTTTCAAATTATGTACTTACTCTCAGTTGCCTTCGGAAACTCTTCTGCATATTTTGTGGCCCCACCATCCAAGACCACCTCCACCTGATTAGATTTATAGTCAGTGGGAGGATTCGCCGTAATATACTCCTTGTATCGCTCAGCTATCAATGGCGAGCGGTTTTACCCGAAACGGCAGTAGACTATGTCCGCGCTACCCAAGAGCTGAGTGACTTGAGGAGCGTTTTTAATGGACTTATTAAAGGTTTCCGCTATGAATCGCACTCCCGAGGGTATAGATATAGGGCGCCTCTGAAGGCAGCTGTTGATTTCGCTATCAGAGCAGAAAGTGAAAAATAAGTACTTCGTTTGGGTGGGAGGGACTTCAAAATATGTTCTTTATCCTATATATTATATCTTGACAATCAATAAACCGAATGGTTGCGCGTGCTTTAGGGTCTGGTTTTTTGCTTTCGCGTACTAATATATTCTGTATCCCCTGCGGCGCTGGAAAAGTGCCATAAATAAATGAGGTATAGTGCCCGTAGAGCTTATTAAGGCATTATATTAATTAAAATTAACGCTGCAAAAATTTTAGTGGGTTTAGGGGCTCTATTACCTATAATATTTACCTACCTAGGTAGTTTTATACCTAAATTTTATTTTTTAGGTGGTAATTTTAATTGGCTTTAGGGGGAAAATATCTTGGCAAAAAATTTTACCAATCAAATACCCCGCGTCACTGTGGCACTTTTCCAGCGCCACAGGGGATATCTTTTGGTTGAGCAAAATTTGTACTCTTCTTGAACACCATAACCGGCCTTGTAGTAATGTCAGGGCCCTTGAAAGTATTCGCAAAATCCATCGTGATATCCTGGGAACGGAAGGAATAAAAAAATGTTTTTGTGACTCGTTTAAATAGTGAGTTATATTTTTGATAAGTACGGTCGGGTAGAAAGAAGGGAAGGCAGGGCCAGGAAAAAATCTTATATGCACTCCAGGTCCTAAAAAGTTCTTATTATAAAGTTTCTTTAAGTTTAATCTGGTCTGGGATTGGAGCAAGGCTCGAGACTAGTCAGCGGAATTACAATAATTGTACGGTGAAACAATGTAATCTAGAATTCAGCCTCGTCATTCAAACCCAGCTGGATACAGGCCGCGGGCGTGGCCTAGAACTTAGACTTTTTGCGCCCCGCAGATAGCGTCGCGGGCGGCGGCGTTTTCACGGAAAGCTGAGCGGGGTCTAGATTGTAAAAGATAGATTTAGTAAACGGCTCGTGGGAGCAGGTTGCTGTTTTTGGAAAAGCTGAATATATCTTATATCTGTTCTGGCCATTTAGCAAAGTGGGCTAATTGGCCAAATGGTGCGCTGCTTTACAAAGTGGTGCACTATTTTGCAAAATGGTAGTAACGCTTGCTAAAGTGGTATACCGCTTACAATATCCACCTAAACCACCTAATGCACTACCTAAATTATTTAACACTTATTTAAATCAATTTATATATTTATTTAATATAAGTACTTAAATACTTGCTAAGGTATATAGTTTAAATAAATATTAAATAATTTAAATGTATTTAAATAATATATTAATTAATTTTAGTGGGTATTAAATAATTTAGGTGAATATTAAGTGATTTAGGTGGGTGTATTAGGTGGTTTAGGTGGTTAGTGTATTAGGTGGTTTAAATAGGTGTTCGCTTTATAAAATGGTGCACCACTTAATGAAATGGGCATAGGCCACTTGGCCAATTAGCCCACTTTGCCAAATGGCCAGAACATATCACAAGGGCTATATTGATGGAACGAGGCTTGATAGAAATAAATCTAGAAAAAGGAGGATTTTAGGTCTAGTCCTCATACCGCAAGCCACTCGAACCAATCAATGCCTTTACTTTTCTATGTCTCAACTCTC
>JANIPN010343606.1:0-14279 GCA_027478595.1 Erythroxylum anguifugum
CTTACTGGCGGCTATGGCTGTCGTTCCCGCGGGATTTATTCTGTTTGGAGGAAAGTTGAGGAAGCATGGGGATTTTGCTGGATGAGAAGTGCGTAACCAGAAGTAAGGTAGAACGAATAAAAGAACTTCTAGAGTTGGCTCTCATGCATGTGGATTACCTTACTACTATGTCACTATCGTTTACTGGTGCGGGGAAATTATAATTTTCCTAATCTTTCTCGGAGGGTGGCTGTACGAGACGTTGCATTCCCAATACGCAGGTACGAGAACGAGACTATGCCCCGCTCGTCACGGCTTCCCGCTCTATGTATCACCAGCCTCGTGATTGCTACCGCCAAGAAAGTCAATTTTCAGCAAGCTTCAATTGGGTGATATTGTAATATTATGGGCATCCACAACTACCTTGCCAGCCTCTAACCCTAGCAATTATTACCCTCATCGAAGCACCCACCTTACCTATAGCTGAGAAGTTGTGCCGCAAAGGTCGAACTTCTTTTGTCGATAATATCCAATGATTCGAGCAATGAACGGTTTTTGATAAGTATGTTGCAGATGCTCCATTTTTTTTAGAATAGCGTCACACAGCCCTGATAAGACGGCAGCTAAATAGTGGCAGTGCGGCGATCTGCACGTTCACGAACTAATCATCGGCGATGCGGTCCTTGCAGTTCATAAGACATCAGGCGCGTGCCTCTCTGAATACTACCATGTCAACTCGAACGGGCAGAAGCTGTACAATTATACTTTCCCGTTCTCGGTATCACAACTTCGAGGAAGTGGAGCCTTCATCTCGGCTCGGCAAATATGCCTTCATACGCAAAGGAATCGACATTACTCGACCAGCTCACTACTACCCCAAATCCAAAATCAAAGCTTCTTAATATCCAGCTATGCACATATATGGCTCCGGTAAGCTTGAATTAACTTGACTCATGACTCGTAGAGGCTTTTGAGCCAAAAGTAGAAAACTACTCAAAATCTGTTGTCGAAGTTTGAAATGCATGGCCGACAGATCAGTTTCGCAATTGCGCGAATACTGCTTGTGTTTTTTTGGATTCGTCTTGTGAAAAGTCTGTCTCCAAGGTCTGTTACATTCTCGGCTGGCAATCTCAGGAACGGAGCTTCTGCCTCTTCAAATCTGACGAACTCCATTAACAACACGCTGAGTACGTCCGTGCCTTCTACTATACTTGGCAATGGAGAAACCATCACATCGGACCTGACAGCATCGAGAATTGATTCGGACACTCTTGTCGAAACGAGAACCAATAATTCAGGCATCACACGAATCACCAACACGAGTTTTGAATTAAGCTCTACCGGCTCTACTATCTCAGAACATTCATCGAGCGCTCCACTAGCAACAAATTCAACGCACAATTCGTCGGATCATCTAGCCACTGAGGTTCTGTACGGTTATCTGGGTAGTACCTTTCTAGACGTGACTTACACTGGCGGCTCGTTTCCAACCTCATGCCCTCAGGCCTTAAAAGCATGGACTTCGAAGTCAAGCATGGCTATTTACAATTCGTGGACACTCAGTGCTGGATCCCCCTTCTTTGAGGAGGATGAAGATGCCTCGATCGGGCATAAGTGCATTAACAACTGGTGCAGAGCGCAGTACATGTCTTTGTTCCCAGATAGCTCCGCTGAAGAAGCATATACCCGAGTAACTAGTGGCAGTTTCTATGTTCCGGCTTCTGTGACTAGTATGTCAACATTGGGGAACGGACAAATAACATCGATTGTCTCAGAGACTTTTATTCAAGAATGGGGCACCAGTACATATTCTGGAGCCCATGCTAAATATGGTGGTCTTTGGGGATCACCCTGCTGCGGAGCCTGTACCATGACTGGTGAACCGGTCCAAATACGATATTGGCCGCCAAGCACATCGGGACAGCCGGACCCTTATACACTGATAGTAGGCAACGACACATATATCTCACCAACAGTATATGCCACATTCAGAAGCCTCATGGCCGAGAATCTCTGCTCCACTATCGGTGAGGATAAGCCGCAACAAAAATTCAAATTCCGTTCTACTCACTTTTGGAGTGTCTCGCCTCTACCCGCTGCAACAGGCGATGGAATAGGAATACGTAGTAACTATGTAACAAGCCACGTCAATTGGGCTGACCACTACACGTACGTGTCTGAGAGCTGTAGTGGAAAACCGCTACCTACGGCTGGTGGAAACCTCGATTACAATAATTACGACCCATGCTTTCCAAGAGTTAGTTTTCCATGGAAATGGCAGAGACAGCTAGATAACCGGTGGACGGAATGTGCAGCACCGTTCGACTGGTCCGGATATCTCGATCCACCCACAGTTCTGCGCCCACAAACAGAACTAGCAGGAGACCAGCCATTAGGAGTATTAGGGATCAACGATAATTTTCCGCCCAGTACTCCCGCGACAACTACAGGGACACTGGTAACGTCAACGGACATAACTTTACCAAGTCCGGGAGTACTGTCATCATTCACGGACTTCCCTAAACCAACACAGGGAGCATCATCACCGGTCCCGAACTTGGCTCCATCAGCACCGGGAGTTCCTCCTCCCATGGACGACCCCCCGCCAATGCTCGCGCCCTCGTCTCCACATAATCCAGAGCCAGCCCAAAATCCCGCTAAGCCGACAGTGGTAGTGCCAAACGTTTGGTCCGATCTCACCATAACCATTAATGACAATAGAGATATCATGGTGGGCGGCCAAACGCTTACACCGGGTCAGGGTACCGTCACGGTATCAGGAACCCCTGTTGCGGTAGGTACAGACCGGGCTGTATACGCAGACGATACGTTGCTTGGATGGTTCCCGCAGGCCTCAAACACCGCAGGAGGAGGCGAAGTTAGTACGACAATGATTATTGGTGGAGTGGCGTGGCATGTTGGTGAGGACCGAGAGGTATATAGTAATGGCGAGGTAGTGGCTACCCTTGTACCTGAAAGCTTCGAAGCTGGCGGGGAGGGGTACGGTGGTGGCATCGGTGGTGATGCCCTGAGCTCGTCGATAGGCTTAGGTGATTTTATTTGGAACGGCATCGGCGGAGAGGTTCCTGGATCTACGGGAACCGAGCAATCAGGAGGCATCATTAACGGGAATGTGAACAGTACTGCAACTCCTCCGATCGCTATTTCCAAGGGTAGAATGTTGGTAGCCCGAACGGCAAAGACTTGGATTTGGGTATGTATTTGTATATTGTACGGAGCGTTACGATAATTGTATGTACGATGTCCATCTGTATTGGTATTTACGATATCTACCATTAACGGTGTATATAGTAGCAGATCCTATTCAAGCCAAAGTGTCTGTAGATTACAGGAATAGAGCAAGATAGTCATCTGCAAACGCCTCGAGTGATATCTAATAAAATGGATACTAAAGTACTCTATTAACATATAAAAGCTTACAAACTCTCTAAGTTATAGCTTTAAAGTTGATTTAGAGGGATCTCTTCGAATAATCGGTATCACTCACAAGCATTTTCGCGAAAATAGGTGGCGAAGACGGTCGACCAGCAAATCAAAGCTGTGGTTAGGCATAAAGAGATATATCCAAACAACCAAACTAGTTGATGTTAGAAAAAGAAATCATAACGCGCTATGTTTAATCTTTGCGTCCGCTTGTAGAACAGCATAAGACTCAAGCTCACCAACAGAATCCAGATACAAACATTCGTACTCGTTCGTGTCGGTAATCGAGGGCGCCGAGACGATTACACAACTCTATTATCTCTTATATAAAACAAACTCTTTATAGGCGGTCACTATGCATTAATTAAATAATCAATTAATACCCTCTAATCGTCAAACGTGTCGAAAAGCTAGCCCCGAGTTGAACATTTCCGTCCTAATCCAGTAGATACCATAGCTTTGCATCTTTCCTGCTGAATTTAAAAAGCTAGATATTTCGGCTTTTTACCAGAGGTAATGGTCCGTATACTTGAAATGCAAACTCGAGGAATTTGAGGAAGTGCTTCCCCATTGTTAGCGTGATCGGTTGGTGGAGTTGGTAAGTGATTGCCTCGAACAATCGACAGACCTCTAGTGGTAGGGGGCCGTAGACCTATAGCGCCCTGAAACTCCATCGGCTTCTGGTCCTAGGGCTCCATTATGCTGCTATCAATGTTCAACTTAACTTCTCGGGTCTGCTGCTGGCTCTGGGTGGACAGATCATTCGCATGTCGCTGAATCTGAGTCGACATTCCTTGAATTGCTTCACTAGCCAATCATCAATAATATGGGACTAACAGTCACTCGGAAAGGAAGCATTTATACCGGTTGATCTCGACCTATAGCGAATTCAAGACCAGCATATGGCGATGCACTCGCTGCCTGAACGGCTCAAGTTTCTTCCGGCCAAAAAACACCCAGGCAACACGACAACCAAAATTCCTTTTTCTATCCCAGGCAATTACGAATTTTTGAATATCGTCGAGCATCATTTCGCATTGCGCGAGAATTAGTTTAAAATTTTCCACATTTTCGGCCGAAATATTAACCCACCAAGAGCCAATTCTTGTAAAATTTTTATAATTATTTCGATGCTTTCCTGTTCGAATCGGGTATTTTCGAATTCTTTAAACGTATCCGAGCTGTCGTCGAATGCGTGATATATTCCAAGAATAATCTGGTTAAGCCATCTAATTTTAACCCGAAGGCATATATAATAATTAGTTCGAAGCCAATAATAAATAATTATGTTATTAGTATGCAGGTTATCAATTCAAAATTGTAAGGCAGTAATTCTATCGGCTGAGGTAGCCAGGCCCCCAAGTTTCATGAATTCAGGTTTTAAGGCCCCACGAATTTTAATGCCCCACGAGTTTTAGGTCCACGAAGGCCCGCTAGTTTTAAGGCCCTATAGTTTAGAATTGCCAAGATCGACCCGCAAAACTAAATTTAACTGTACCCGTTTGTTTGCCTTGAAGCCAAAAGGCTGAAAAGGCAAATAGTAATAAGACCGAGATTGATCCCTGTTTCGGAAACCTGGTTTCAGGTATTCTAAAGATCAGAAACAAAATTTGTAAATATCCGAACATTTTCGTGCAACTGATACGTGTTGTCTGGGTCGGTGGTTCTGAATGGACTCAGAAGTGAGTTTATATAGGTTTACTATTCCCTCTCTTTCGAAATGCCAGACCATTTTAAATTCAATCATTCCAGCTTCGATAGCTTATCACTAAAGTTTCAGTTCTAATTTTCCTCCTTAATCAACAATGTTCGGTATTTTGAAGATTTGGCTCGCTTTTGGCTGTGCTATAGTAGCAATTCAAGCTGTTCCCACCATATCAATCGATAACGATAGTCTCCATTTTCCATCTGGGCTGGTCCCAAGACAAGATAGCGGAGAAGCCGTCGAGCCTGTGCCGCCACCCGAGGGACGCGATACAGGAAGGGACATAGAGGACTGTTACGCAACATTAACCCAAGATATGTGGGACGACGGAAACTATAGAGATGCGGTGATATGGTATCTTCAGCGAGGCCATGCGCACGATCTTTGGCCTAGCGACGTTGAACCGGACTTTGGGGCCATTGATATCATCAAATCATATGCTACCCGGGTAGATAACTTCGTCTGCACACCCGGCGATCCTAACAATGCCCACTGCGACGCAACAGACATCGGCAATGAAGAGAACTGTGCCGTAGATGAGAGTCGGGACCCTAATCAACCCGCTGCAGTTACCATTTTAAAGGCCGCTGCGAATTTTGCCAACGGAATGGCCTCAGCGGCGAACGCGGCGGCAGCAGCTGCCGATAGCATAAGTGACTCCTATGGTGATCTTAGGGATACTTTCAGCATGAGAGAATACGAACGCCCGGAGCTTGGTCCGTTAGGATTTAATAACGGTGGATTGGTCATTGCATCAGGGGTCTTAAGCATTGCACCAACAATTGGACCTTATATCAGTGCGCTTTCAAACATCGCTATCGGTATAAATGAAGATCAAAGTGAAGGGGCCTGGGAGCCTCATTTTGAAGATTTCATGGATTTCAGCTCCTTTGTCGAACAAGTCGGATCCGGACTCGCGGAGCTCATACGTCGTTGTGGTCAAGAAAGTCTAGACATTGTCCCCCCATACCATCCGTCGAATGCACATCTAATGAGTGCACGAGTAGCTGATTGGAGTCATAATAATCCGGCGAGTCTTCCAAACGTTCTCTCCAGCTTTGCGGAGCCTAATTCAATCACGGTTGGGGAGGAAGGAGAAGCAAATATCCGAAAATTTATTAACGCTGCTGCCATTTCTTATATATGGAATGCGAGCTCGGTTTACGTCGCACGTGTCCCACCGAAGAATGCTGGTGGTGCAATCACACAGTTAAATGCGGAGAACTTATGTGGTGATCCAAATGCGGACGTACCTTTCGCAGCAGATATAAAATGGTGTGATCGCGACGGTTATATGTATGTCCTTCAGGCTTGGAATATGGAGGATTCATCGGTAAAAGGTTTCGACCAATTAGGCGATTACGGTTTAGATCCTATAACGGTTATTCGAAATAGCTGGCGACGATTTCACCGCTACGGCTTCAATGAAGTCAGTACGGATATAGAATATGCCGAAATGACCAACGAAATTTCACGAAACGATTTTAACACTGCAGACTTTCAACAGTGGTGGCTTCCAGTTTGTGATATGGGTACAATTACACTTCCAGAGGAACCAGACGATGCATCGTGTGATGATGCCGAGGATAGGGCCAAGTGCTGGTTCGATATTCATGCTAGCTGTCGTTGCGGTAGGATCGAAGGTTGGCCGCTGGGGCTGATCGCAAGGAATGGAGATGAGACCGGAGGCGACTGGGACGAGAAGTGGGAAATTTGTAGGAGAGCTTGGGGAGAGTTAACGGAAGAGAACCACAACCCAATATGCGGGTTTGGGCGCTGTTAGCTAACAGAACTGTGAAGTGCCATAGTCCCAAATACAATTATTTTAGGTGCTATAAAATGATCGATCATAATAAGTGGTTTTCATATCAGATTATTGCATATTTTGCGGGGCTACTAAATCATCTTTATATCGGTAGCACAAACGGCAAATTTTGGATTTGGGCATATATATGATTGTACGGTGCGTTATGACAATGACATGTGTACCATGAAATGAATAATTAAGGCTGTGCCAAGCCACCAGAACAGTAAAAATTGGCCGGTTACCGGGCCACTATGCCACTGTGCCGCTGTGCCACTGTGCCCTGTTCCTAAACAAAACCATCGTGTTAGGCTCAATAAACCCCACACGCTCAAGACACCTCCGAAAATTGAAATCACGATAGCCAAATCCGTTAACTACACCACAACTACACTCCTCTATTTCACAATCGCCTATGAACTTTCTCGCTCAATAACTTGGATCTTAAACCGAAAACGTCATGGTTATCTCGTACGACTCAAATGCCGACCTTCCAAAGTTTTTGAACACGCCAACAAAGCAGAGGAAAGAGGCACGGCAACTAGTCAAACTGCACTTAGGGAGCACCGCTAAGAACGCTCGAGGCCCTCATCCCCAAGGATTTTACAGCAGGACAGTAATTTTAACGCTTCAAAATGGTGAAGATATTGTTATACAGTTCCGACCCGAACCTTTGGAGCTTGAATCCTTTATAATCGCTCGAAGAAAGCTCGGCGCGATCGTCCCTGAAATCAAGGAAATCAAGGACGAGAGGATAGCGCGTGAGGGTGTATGGGTCTACTGGATGTCCTGCATACCTGGAACAACATGGCATGAGGGCGCTAGAGGGAGATGGCCACAGACGAGGGTTACCACCGTCCGATCCTTGGGTCGAATCCTATCAAAAGGCTATGTCGACGATAGAAGTGATTCAGTAGTGGATAACACACTTCGCCCGCATCTAGAACTAATCCTGGCAAACAAGGACCCTCAGATTTGCCAATTCCATGCCGTAGCCAGAGATTTGACTACCAAATTGGACCAGCTCAAGAATCTTCCAACTTTTGTTTCTCATTTCGACCTGAACGATGTCAATATCATGGTTGATGATAACTGTGAGGTATCTGGTCTCGTTGACTGGGAATTATCGACCCCTCTTCCCTTTGGTATGGGCTTTTGCCGTATTCACACTCTTGCTGGCGAATTTTCCGAACAGAAGTTTTATATGCCTCCCGAGTTTGAAGATGCTGAGAGAGGATTCTGGCAGGAAATTTGGGATGGAATCTCAGAGAATCTCCGCAGTCAACTCGAACCAGAGGCGGTACAAACAGCAATTACCCTAGGGACGCTGCTGGATGCCTTCCAGTTGGATGAAGGTAAATTAAACGGCTGCAGTCCCGTAGTTTTTGAAGCCCTTCCAAAATTTCTTACTTATCGCATCCCTTTGGTAAGGGGCTCAGATTCACCACCGTATGCAGAATGAGCAAGCACATATATTTCAGGTCGGACGATTGAAACATTCCAGAACTCCACTAAGTTGCTCGGGTTAGAGGCCACAATAATAGGCACGGCTATTAACAGCTAAGATAACATGCTAAGAAGGTTTCCAAAATGTTTTTCCAGATCAAAATTGTACCTACGACCTATCAAGCTTTTGTAAAATACTATATGAAATAGGTATCCGACCACGGATATTTGTAGTATTTTTATATTTTTATCATCAACGTATTTCCGCTATTTAAGCTCTTCAGAAATTGATAAAGGATGCTTAGTGCTAATTAATGTCCTCTGTCGCCTCGGTGCGCCCGTCGCCGGGGGAATTCGTCCCAAGTGTTGACTCAACATTTGACAACTAAATATTTATGCCTGTGAATGTAGACGAGGGGACTGTAACAACTAGCAAAGACACTTTGCACTTTAAGGCTCCATTTAAAGAACTCTACTTCGCCCTTTCGAAGATTCGTGAGAAGTGTCACTCTCTAGAACAAGGTACACTAGAAAGAAATCTATTAGAGCTTCTTCTGAATACAACAAATTCTATGTTTGCTGACCTGGATCTCGACGTTGATGGCCTTAAAGAAAAGAATGTTGTGAGCAACGACAATATATGGACCTTGTTTCCCAGCAAAGTCATTATATATTCGCGTCAAAGGCAGACAGAAAGGCTCTATCAAGTCATAGAGGCGAGTGAAGGGCAACTATGCCCTCATACAAAGAAGAAAGCCTGGAACATTAAATGTCGTTACGTTAAATTTGATGGCTGTAGGTTCGGCTGGATCGTAGATAATATAGCAATTAATAGCTTTGAGGGTGTTCGTGCTATAGTTGATTTGGCTGTATATCCAGTCAAATTCTGCACAGATCAATCAGTAGTAAAGAGATTGGTCGAAAGGGGGAAGAAGATGCTAGATTTCCAGGGAATAGAATATCGAAGTGTCCCTGAAAACAGTCTAGTACTAAGTATGGCTCGATGGTGGGAGGATGACGACGACGATGACGACGATTATTGGGCGGGAAGACTATGGTATGGAGCAGAATCCAGAGTACGCAGCCTACCGTGTCATACTTCCAACCCAAACTCACGAGAACAAGGTCTCAGGCAGAGTAGTCCTCGATCCTTTTGGATATACAAAATTCAAAAGAATTTACAAATCAAAGGCCTTGGAATCCAACAGTGAACAAGTTGGAAACACTAACACATTAGAACAATATGCCTTTTCTAATGCTGAGCGCCCAAGTAAGCGGTTATCCATACAAGAACAAACGATGAACAAAGAAGCTCTCTTGCACCATGAGAGCTTCTTATCGGTAATGTCTCCATGGATTGAGGGATACTCGCTTCGTCAAAATAAATGGTGTAAGATTCTACAAGAATGTCGTTTGATTTGCTAACTGACGACAACGTATAGTTTCGTTTAATGTAAATAGCGTGGAGCCGATATCCTGGAACGATGAGGCGTTAGAAAATATTGTTTTTGACGAAAATCATAAGGACCTTGTGTTAAAATTTATTGAAAACCATGATCCATCAGATAATCAGACCAATGACTTTATTGATGGTAAAGGTATGGATATAACGTTCTATAATTCAACTTCTACTGAAGATTTTCAGGGAAAGGCCTACTTCTATTTTTCAGCGGACCTTCGGGTACTGGCAAAACCCTTACAGCAGAAGCCGGTATGACCACTAAGCCTTGTTCACAATTCACTGGTTTTAGAAGATTGAGCTAATTGCGCCTTGAATATTGCAGTGGCAGATAAAGTTAAACGCCCACTGTATCGTCTTTTGCGGAAGGATTTTGCGTCGAAGATAGATGAAGCTTTCCAACTGTCGAGCGAATGGAGAGCCCTTATTTTGGTTGACGGTAAGACCTGAAGTGAACTGCTGTTTGCCTGTCCATTCTAAATTTATTCAGAAGCCGATGAGTTTCTGACGAAACGAACTATAGACAAAGGCCCAAGCAGCCCAGAGGTATCAAGTGAGTGATGCTTTAAAGACTATAACCCACTTCACTAATTTCCCATAAAGCTCTTCTTCAAAAAATCGAGTATTTTCAAGGAGTCACTATTTTGACATCGAATCTTCCTGGTAAAATTGATAATGCATTTCTGTCTCGCATCGCGATCCACTTGCGATACCCGGCTTTATCGAAGCAATCTAGACAAAAGATATGGGAAAATTTTCTATGCGAACCGAAGTTCAGCAACAAGAACAAGTCTGAGACAGCTCGAAGAGACAGCTCGCTTGACGAGGCCAGCTCTCTGGATCTCGACCGTTTATCCGAGTGGGATTTGAATGGGCGGGATATCCGAAACGTAGTCAATAACGCTCGCAAGTGGTGTCATTACGGGAAGTTTTCGCTTACCACTGAACGCCTCGAAGCTACGATTAGAGTTACTGCACCCTATATTTCTTGTCCGGACGATGCGAGTGGTGACAATGAACCCAAGGGAAAACGCCTCAGGATGGAAATAGACACTTAATTGAGTGATAATAGTGTGTTTAACCTCGATAAAACATACCACGGGTAGACAAAATGTCGGCTTCAGGTGGAATTTTCTGTTCTAAATGGGAGTCTGGGTCGTTGAGAATAGAAAAAAGTTCCGGGTCATCACTAAATGCAAATGGATAAGTGTTAAATGGCGTTTCATCAACATCACGTCTTTGCAAATGGCCCGCGCTATCCCAATTCCCTAGACAGTCTTCGTCGGTATGAATTATCGCCTCCTTGTTCCAAAAGTGACGGTCGCCGGGGAAGGGAGAGAAAGGGTAATCCTGAGTAACCCTACCGTAGGGGCGCCCTATATATTATATTTTAATATACGCCTCCGTTAATTAAATTAAATTTCTCGGCTAAAGCAAAATATATTATATTAAAATTAATAATATATTCGAAAAATAACGATCTTACAACCACGCGGTATTAATGAGCTAATTAGTGCCGCACTTTCGCTACGCCGGATCAAAGGAGTCTATCTTCCTATTATCCGGCTTTTACTTATATTATCACCAGTTTCGCTTCATGAGGATCTATCTCCATTAAATCTTGCTCTGAAGCAGTTATATCGATGGACAGTCGAGAAGTCAGGATCCAGCAGCTTTCTATAAAGTAAAAAACATATACCTCAAGCCAGAGGCGTTGTATACAATCCTTCAAACGCGGATAAGAGTAATTGACCATTCGCATGATAATTGCGACACGCAGAGTATAGGCGAGGGCTGACACTGGTCTTTGAATCTTGCGAATACTGATGCAAGCACACCTGTCTCAAGCTGCTTGTCGACGGTTCTAACATGGCAAGCATCCGATTCCTCTCCCATCATTAATTCACAGTGGCTCGATATCAATATATATAGTCCAGAGAACGATGGACTATTTGCACTTGTTCAAGAGCTTTAGAGCAAACTTGGTGAGCCATCATGGAACAAAAGGTGCCGAATATCTATTGGAACACATGGAGACTGTTTACGATGCCATATCGACAGAGCTATATCAGCTTGGTCGTGTTCACAACGCTAGCTTTGAATTCGTTCGAGACTGAACTCCCTCAAAGTATAGCTGTGGGAAAAATCCATTTAAAGCCACTAGCAAAGCATTTTAATAACTTAATTAACCGCATGCGCTTTCGGTACGTGGTTTAAAGTTCCCCGTGAAATCGTTTCAAAGCTACATATACAATAGCGGTAGTACTATGGCTTGCTTGACCTTGCTATCTACATCGTTGGATACGGAATCTTAACATTACCCTACTTGCTATGTAAATAAATCGTTATAAGCCAACGGTATGAGTTCTGACTCAAGCTTGGTTGGGGTACTTTCTGATGAGCTGATAAAGAATTATATAACACAAGAGCACTTGGTAACTATAATAAAGAACCTCGGTTCAAAGGTATAGATATTCATTCGTTTTTAACAAAAATAACGATTTCATAATTGCACCAGCGGGTGTCATCGTCGCTGGAAAGTCCACCGTCCCCGAATCTGCCTTGTGCGGGGTATGGTATGGTCGCACTGCGTTTCAGTATCGTTGCAGCCTCAGTGCTTGGCTGCTGCCTTCCCTAATGTTAACAACTATAAGAATAACCTCCACCACGCCGCGCTCCTTCCCCTTCCCCTAGGACAACCATGCAGTTGAACACTTATGCACTTTATTACCATTATTTGCGTTAGCAGAACGAGTATCAGCATCAACAATCATGGAAGGGCCCAGTGCCGCTTCTACCGCCACTATGCCGGTGTTACCCCCAGAAATCCTGTTAATGATAGCGAATTTCAGTATACAAGCCTTTACCGAGGAGCAATCATGGTTCGACCTGTCGCATGTTTCCATAATGTTTCGCAACAAAGTTGAAAGACATATTATGGACCAGTACCCAAATAATGCATTGTGCACAGAGCTCGAAAGGCAGCTCCATCCAGGGTGCGCGTTGGACACGTTTGACAGGGATCCTGAATTAGCGAGACGGTGCTACGTCGAGTGCACGGACGTGACGTTTGAGACTGTGAGGCTGTTCTTCGATGGATTTTATCATTTTGATAAATATATTGCTTTATTTAAGGAGGAGAAAACGAGGAGTATTCATGAGTTGGTAAAAATGCAGGTATGCGAAACACTTTAGACACGCAATTCATTTTCTACTTTTTCTTTTTTTTCTTTGCCGGATTTCAAGATGGGAATCTGTTGACTGACACATCTCCTATAACAGAGTCAGCTAGAGCAAATCTCTATCCTCCAATCTAATGACTCGCAAGTCTACGAAAACCAAGCCAACTCGGACTCGGTCCTCGCGGCACCTGTCATTCCCACCCTCAAATTAGTCCACAAAAGACACTCAGAGTACATGCACAATAGTACCTCCTGCACACAATACACTACCAACATAGGGCTACCTCTCGTCACAACTATCGAGCAGGACGTGTTGGGCAAAGGTAGGCTGGTGGTGGGTTGCGACTGGCGGCGTATATGGACTGCCAAGTGTACTTCCTTGCGTATAGATACGGTAGCAGCGAGGAATTCGCCTCTTAATCGCGCGATACCGGCGCAGACGGCGAGTGATATGACCAATGATACAATAATCAATAACCCGAGAACACTTGCATCGAAAATACTGGCGCCGAGTGGAAACACTATGGAGGCGAACTCTAGGAGGAATGAGCCTGAGCAGAATGAGCCTGAGCAGAATGAGCCTGAGCAGAATGAGCCTGCGCAAAATGAATCTGGGGAAAAACACTATGACTTAATGGAGCCTGAAGAGGAGAAGTCGGCGGAGGACGAAGCTAAGGAAATAGTATCTACGGAAACGGAGCCTAAGGGCGAGACACCTTGGTTTAAATTGAGGGTACTGGGAACTAAGATTCGCAGTCGTTTTGTACCAAAGAAGTCAAATGATCAATTATTAAAGCAGTAAGGACTGCTCTGTTCATATTATTTTTATATCAGTTATCAGCATTTTTCAAAATGTAGTTTTGCCTATGCTAAGATTAGATTACTGTAAAAAACTGACTTCTTTGGTACCAGAAAACCATAGCCTCCACGCGAGCGATACGAGTGGAGGTCAGGAAGATCATTGTCGTCGTAGGCGCGCTCCAAATAATTACCGCCACACTTATCTTCGTTTTCACTATTTAAAATATATACGCTACAAAGAAACTGAAACTTATTCATGCCAGAATCTACTTGCTGAATTGCTCGATAATCAGGAACCCAGCTTGGCAAGTTTAAGGGTTCTCCGCTGGTCAAAACATTCAGTTCAATTTCAGTAACGTTCTTGGTGACTGGTATCCCGAGGGATCTCTGCATATCGATCACATTAAGCGTAAATGACGAGTAAACTGCTTCAACGCTGTCATCATACTTAGGAATTAA
>JANIPN010343709.1:0-14277 GCA_027478595.1 Erythroxylum anguifugum
CTCTAATCCTCCTCTTCCTCTTTCCTTCTTGAACAAACTTCAAAATCACTCCTTAAGACCATGAAAATTCAAGACCTGGCTTAGCCTTCTTTCTCTCCTCTGTTTCCCTCCAACGACACTCTCTCCCTCTTCACTCTCTAATTTTTGTTTCTTCTTCTTCTAACACAAGACAAGTCTTCTTTCTTTCTTTTAATGAAGCTAAAATGACCAACTTGCCCTTCCTTCAATGTGTTAAGTCTTTCCAACTTAAGTGATCTTCCAACAATGCCCCTTATACATACTTACCACCCTAACGCTTAATTCAATTTACCTACATCATATCATCTTACTCACATTAGTACGCTAATTAATTCCAACATAAATTAACCTAGCAATACCCCATAATTACCTTAAATCATGCTTAATAATAAAAAAAATTTCAGGGCTAACATATTTGGTGGTTAGGTTTAATTAACGATCATATCTTTATTAAACACTACAGAAGGAAAAACTTGGGTTAATTATTAACCCACGATTAATGGTTGCTAGGAGAGGTTTGAGAACAATAAATCAATGAAATATGTTTAATTATGGTGTAGACTGAAATTAAACCAAAGAACCAGGTCCCTACCGAATTCCCCACTTTTGTCTTTTTTTTACATTTTTCTTTGCATTTCTTTTGTTAGTTATTTTAACTTTATTTTATTTTCTTATTTCTAAAACCAAACCCCCAACCCTAAACACCAATTAATTTTAGTTCAACAACTTTACACACATTCTCTGTAGGATCGACCTAGACTCACCATTGCTAAAGTAGTAGTCTAGTTTTTATTTTTTCTAGCGTTACGATGTGTTGTCAATTTTGACACCGTTATCAAGGAGTGCAACGTTTTTGTTTTTGTTTTTGATTTTAATTGGTGTTTTGTATATATTTATTTGTAATTGGTTTCTTGTCAGTTATTTCGTGACCCTTTCATTTTTCCTTTTCATGTTTGTGAAATTTTTTTAAAAACTTTCATGGATGGAAGTAATTTTTTCTTTAGCTCTTACTCTCATTCTTATAACCAATATTAGACTGATCAACTTAACTTTAGTTATGGACAGGATAATCAAAAAAGTTACTTCCATGTTAGTTTGTAGGATGCATAACAATTCTCGTACAAACCAGAAGTTTCTTATCAAGATTCAGGTTCATCTCTGGATTACTATATCAAGACCTGTAATGCTAACAATCTTCAATTTCAATAGGGTATGTAGCAACTTTAATAGAGTATACAATAGACCCAATAGGATATCCAATAATTCTAGTAGGATGAATGACAATTTTGGTCTAGTTTTCAAAATTAGGAGAGCCAACAAAACTCAGGTACATCCTTAGAAGAATTAGTTGATAATGTCACTGCTAACACTTTGCAATTTCATAAGGATGTGAAATGGGTCCAGCAAGAAGCATTGCCTCGATAGGGAGATATCAATCATCTAGAACCGTAAAGCGAAGAGGAGCTATCATATCAACTCGAGGTGTACCCAATGGACGTTAGTGTGGAAACCTTACAGAGTGATAAGGAACTTGAGAATTTTGAAGGCAATACTCAAGGAATTGCATGTAAAGAAGAAGTTGAGGCTGAGCTCAAAGTAGAAAAAGTTATAACTTTAAGCTCGGAGGTAAATACTAAGTTCCATTTTATTGTTAAGAATGATTTTTTACTTTTACCTAGTAGGCTAGAGGAATTAAACAAGGAAGAAAAAGAGACATTCGAGATCTTTCTAGTGTGCATGGAATTAGTAGAGATTAAGAGTTTGAGGATAAGGAAGACGCTGAATGGGAATGATTATCAACCAAGGCCTTATCCACAAGAACCTTACGTGGAGAAATAATATTTGCTACCATAAGATCATAATTTTGTTACGTGAGGGAAGTATGGAGTCCAGCCAGTGACCCTAAACAAAGGCACTTCTTAGGAGGCAACCCAAGGGAATTAATTTTCTTTTCCTTTAAAATTTTTGCAATTAGTTTTATATGAATGTATGTTGTTAGTTTGTTTCTTGCTTTCTTTAATTTTTCTATAAAATGAGAGAGAATAAAACAAACAAACAATTGCTCGTTTTCTATTGCTTCTAGGATTATATAGTCATGAGTAGAGAATGAAATGACGAGAGAATTTCATAGCAACTCTAGCGGCACTTTTGGTCTTGTGATTGGTCAATATGCATTATCTTTAAAAGAGTAGTGACTAGTGGTAGAAAAAGTCTGTGAGATTTTGAGCCTTATTTGACTGACACATGCATATCAGTCTCATTAACTTTTGATAATGTGTGACCTTCATGACATGTATATCCTGATTTGCATTGAATTTCTATTCTAGACCACATTTTTATAACATGCATTAACATGGATATGATTAGGCATTAGCCAAATAGCCTACCCATTATATGATTTTCCTTTTTGACAAGCCCCCTTGAGCTTTATTTTCCTTTTCTTTTTGTATTAGCCACATTACATGCTTTAACCTAACCAATGTCCTTCCCAAGCCTTGAAGGTAGTGGAACATTTGTTGATTTTTGAGTTTGTGGACATACAAAATTCTAAGCGTGGGGGTATGCATATGTGTGGGTTGGTTAAAATGTTGGGATGTTATTTTCTGTCTTATCATTGAAATTCTCATATTGATGTAGTTTATTTTAATTTTTATAAGAGAAAAGAAAAGAAAGGAAAAGAAAGAACGAAAGAAAAGAGAATAGCAAAAGAAAAGGAAAGAAAAAGAAAAAGAAAGAAAGAAAAAGAAAGAAAAAGAAAAAATGTTTAAATAAATTTATTAAGGAGGAAGTGCATATGTGGTTTGCAAGGTTATTCATACTTAATGCAACCTCCTAAAGTTGTATTGAAAGGGTTATTTGAGTATGTTGAATATGAGATAAATGTTGGCTTAGAAGGGTCACCTTTTATGGTTTCAATGTATTGTTATCAATTGTATGAGTGATCCCTTCGGATTGATATATACGTCATGTCGTTTGTGTATGAGAGCTCAATTTTGAGTTGTGAAACTTGTTTTTGCATTCATCATAGTTGATGTACACAATTGTGAGTGAATGATGGTTTTTGCACTTGATAGTGTATTGAGTGTTACTTTTGTTTCACTAGCTTTGATGGCTTTCACGCTCTTGACCTAAATACATGTCACCTTACCTTTGCCCATATTAAAACCTTGAAAAGTCCTTTGATCCACGATTTTGCATGTGAACATTGTGGTGGAGAAATGAAATGATATGTAAAGTTATGGAATAACATGATCATGAATGGTGTTAAGTGTACCTATGGATATATTTTAGTTAAACACATTTTTCGAGTCTACCATTAGATTGCACAGCTTTTGAAGATGATGAATGTTGATTGATCATGAGTTAAAGCTTGGAATGTTGACTTCTTGCTATGATTTTTTAAAAGTCATTCATCTTTGCTTATAATTATGTATTCTTGGAACATATAGGAAATGAGTCAATGTTTTTAGGTCTATGAGCTTAATTTTGATGTTTTACTCGAGGATAGCGAAAAGCTAAATGTGGGGGAAATTGATATGTGCTTAATTGATTGTTTAATTATTTCATAGTATTTAGCGATTAATGACATGAAATTATTTAAGATACTAACTTTGAATCATATGTGATTTTAGGCACAATTCAGAAGCAAAGAAGTTAAATTGAGTCAAAAGCATGATATTTACATCATTTTCTGAAGACTAATACTCACTTGTCTTCATGGAGCAAGAAAAAGAAAATGAAAAGATAACAAGAAGATAAGAAAAAAATGAAAACACAAAGAAGATTTAAAGTTGCTCACGGCACATGCATGAAATTTGCATGTAATTATGTGAATTAACAGCAGCCCATCCAAGAAGTTTTACAGGAATAAAATGAAGACAAGAGGCTGTTGGAAGAAGAAGCAAAACGTAGGCTCACAAAAGTAGTAAATGACCAAAACGACACATGCAATAGCTGGAAGCATAAAGTAAAACGACAACACACGGACAAGCAACAAGGAGAAAACACAGAACAACAGATAGGGAGCAAGCATGCTAAGGAGCAGTCCACACCAAAGAAGCAATGTAACAGTTGGTAAGCATCCAAAAACGATGCAGTAGAGGACAAGAGAAATGACGTAGTAGTGCAGCAGGTGGACAACTGGCCAAGTAAAACGTCATAATATTGGAAAGCTAGAGTAGTAAAACACACAGCTCAAAGGTATAAAACGCAAGAGTGGCAAGGGTTTTAAAGAAGTGAACAGTAAAGTGGAATAATAATTAATTAGAAATAGGGAGTAGCGATAGCGAGAGAAAGAAGAAAATAAGATAGAAAGAAAGCTTTCGACTGGGATATTCAATGTGGGAGTTGCAACATTTTTTTGGAAGAGACCTATGAAGGGCTAGATGTCTCGATGGCGGTTTAGAGGTAACATCAACACCAATGACCTGGGTTAAGTATGTTTCACTGTTTTTGTTGTTTCTTTCTCTCATTAGAAATTTATTGTGTTATCCTATGTTAATTGATTTGGGTTTTGTGTATGGATAATCGTATTCTTGTTATTGTTCGGTTATTTGTGTATGAACCCATTGGGTATTGTGAAAAGATGATTTTAATATGTTCATTGAATCGTTTACTTGCAAACCCATTGCTAGAATTTCTATATAATTCATAATTGTTATGTTGAAATTCATGTGTAGTGACTAGTGATTTGTAATCATTAGGGATAACATGATATGAGATAAATGATACATTGTATGTGGTTGTTTCCTTGATTAATCGATTTTCCTGTAATGCTATTACCTAATTGAATCTAGAGATCGTCTTCTAGGTTATTCGATAGTTAGGTTTAATTAACGATCGTATCTTAATTAAACACTACCTAAGGAAAAACTTGAGTTAATTATTAACCTACGATTAATGGTTGCTAGGAGAGGTTTGAGAACAACAAATCAACGAAATATATTTAATTAGGCTGTAGGCTGAGATTGAACCAAAGAACCAAATTCCCCACTTTTGTCTTTTTTTACATGTTTTCTTTACATTGCTTTTATTAGTTATTTTAACTTTATTTTATTTTCTTATTCTTAAAACCAAAACCCTACCCTAAACATTAATTAATTTCAATTCAACAACTTTACACACATTCTCTGTGGGATCGACCTAGACTCACTACTACTATAATAGTAGTCTATTATTTATTTTGATTGGAATTACGACATGCTGTCAAGAGTCATTGTTGTCGACTCAGTGACAACATTATAGGCTGGGATCTCCAATTTAACAAGACAACTGAGCAACCTGCAATCGTCCTCCTCAACTTAAATTAAAGCAATTCAGGATGGATGTAAGTTATGTACATAAAATAATCATATTATCGCCGATTGTTTTTAATGGAAAATAACAACATGAAGCAACTCAACTATATGTTATAAAATTTGGTCAAGGAGGAGGAAATAACCTATACTTTAACATATACGATCCTGGGTGGAGGAACCACCTGAATTTTTCTTAGTTTGACAATGTTAGAAATCAATGTCCATTTAAATTTAAAAAAGATAAGCCTAGTGCCAATGATTCAGAATTGGACAAGAATATATACAAGATCATAAGCATGGATAAGGTCCATAAGAGGACAGAAGGGAAGTTTTAGCAAGTAGCTAAGAACCACACCTCTTCCATTCATAACCTAAAAGTTCAAGTGGGCCAACTGGCAAGCACATTGTCTACAAGAAGTGTGGGGAGTCTCCCAAGTAATACTGAAGCAAGCCCAAAGGAGCAACTCAAATAATCAATAGATAAACAAGCTGAAACCTACCCTGTAGAAGGCCAAGAACAAGGGAAAAAGGATGAAGAAAATAGTCAATACCCTCCGTATATTGTCCCTTTACCATATTTGTCAAAGGTTCCATTCCCATAGAGATTATAGAAGACAAATTGGAGGCATAACTTACAAGGTTCGTGGAGAAGTTGAACACTTTGCAAATTAATTTATCTTTTGTGGATGCATTGGAACATTTTCCCAAGTACGTTAAGTTCCTTAAATACTTATCATTAAAGAAGCAAACTTGGGAAGATAATCAAACGGTAGCATTAACTAAAAATTTGTAACTCCATTATCACCAATCATATGCCTTCCAACTTGAAGGATCTAAAGAGCTTTATAATACCCTATGTAGTTAGTGACTTGGAATTTGTGAAGTCTTTATGCAACTTAGGTGCAATTATAAATCTTATGCCTTTTTCAATTTTTAGGAAATTAGGGCTTGATGATGTGAAGCCAAATTCGATGCTTATTTAGTTAATAGATCAATCCATTAAGAGACAATTTGGTGTGGTGGAAGAGGTGACAGTTAAGGTGGATAAGTTCGTTGTTCCTGTGGAATTAGTGGTCTTAGATTTTGAAGAGGACAGGAACTCTTGTACAACCTTTCGTGAACATTGAAAAAGCGTTGATAGACGTTTATGAAGGAAACTTCCTTTTGTAAATTGGTGATAAGCTTTTTGAGTTTAATATGAACAAGGTTTTAAAACATCATAAGTAAAGCAACTCTTGTATGAAAATAGATATAATGGATAAATGTATCAAAGAGAATGAGGAGAATTGCTTCAAAGAAGTAAGTTATGAGGAATAACTGACAAAGAAAATAAAGCTTGAGGAATATACTGAAGCCTCTACTCAAGAAGCTAAAGCAGGAGAAAGGGCGATGGTTAATGCAGAAGAAGATGAGCAATTCACCTTCCTGCAATACAAACTATTTAATTCCATTGAAGATTTAGGGAGTTTCATCTTTCCCAATTTTGTTAACAATTTGTTATCAAAAAAGGGCATTACTAAAATTACTTGGATTTTTATTGATTATGTACCTTTTATTATCTTACAACATTTAGCTTATTTACAAGTTAGTAAACTAAAATTTGATAGCATGGGTGGAAATAAGCCACTTATAATTGATCCCTGCTGAATGTTCAACGATGAATGGTCAAGCTAGAGACCATAACTTAGCAAATTTTAGTAGTTAGGCTTGTTTTGAATTGTAGTATTTAGTTTTTTAATTTTAATGTTTTTGGAGTGGTTTGGATGGCTAAATTTATTGTTTTTGAAGTTATTATAAGCTAGGGAAACAAGTTTTGATGGCATACAAAGGAGAAACCAAGAAACGGGACAAAGGTGATAGTTTTTAGCATGTCACAATCATGCCTTAAAGAGCATGAATATTTATGGGTTGTCATCCTTCTGTCACAATCGTGCTCCAAAGGAATGATTGTGCCTTGCATCCAAACTAAGCAAACAGGTGAATAAACATACCCTAACCCCGTTCTACCCCTCCCTCTTCAACCCTAACACTTTATTCACTTTTTCTCTTCTTCTTAATCAACTTTATCTCTCTAAAATTTAGCAACCACTCTTAACCTATCTCATATCTCTCTTCATTTTCCTTAGGTTTCACTTATTTCTTTTTTCTTACACCTAGATACACATTTCTAGTAATTTACAATAAAATCTCACATCTTTATAGTGGTTTTTACAAGATTTCATGGAACTTTTCTCTCTTCACATTTTTAGGTGTTTTTGGTGTATTTTTGTGTGTTCTTGGTTGATTTTATAGCTATAAATTTATTTATGGCTCCAGGAATTAAAAAAACTACCAAACACTCACAATTGAAGGGAAAAATTTAAGTGTTAGGGAGGGATGCATGTGATAGGGCTACGAACTTTAGAGCTTCTTTCTTGATTTATTCAGAAGATGAAAGTATCCAATTCTAAACTCTTCCCTCTAAGATTTTTGGTGCACCTCGATACTTTGATTTTGACATTTTAAAAAATCTAGGGTTAAAAGATAAGGTTGAGACTTTGAGTAATAAAATTAACTGGAATAAATTTATTAATTTTGATTATATTGTGTATAAGGAATTAACCTTTCAATTTTATACTTTTTTTACAACTTGAGTCACAGGATTTGACTAAATTTTGGTTTTGATTGAGGATTTAACCATGTAGTTTGAAATATGATGTTATGGAAGAAATTGGTGTATTTCCTGGGTTGAACATAATTGAAAAACATGATAATTTTTTTACCGAGAGGTATGGGAAACAATTAATGGGGTTAGATAACTTTTTGGTTAGAAATGTCCAAAATAATGTCATTCTTATTCCTAAACATCTATCACTTCATACGTTTATATTATTTTTGGTGAATCTGAAAGTAAAAAATTTTCTATTAAAGAATTATTTATTTTGTGGTGCATGGATAATAATGTTTAAATTTGTACAACCACCCAAAATTTTCATACTATAACTACTACTATTTAAAAGAAAAGTAGTCATCTTGGCATGGGATACATTGTTACTTCGCTTGCTATTTATTACAGCGTAAATGTTAAGGGACTGATCGTTTTTTTCCCTAGTTTCTAAATCACATTCGCTTAAGGCAAGCTAAGATCTTCAAGGTCCAACATATGGAACTTTGAGATATTAGTTCGAATACCCATGTGAAATACTGGATAGGATAAGTTAGTTCAATTTCCACACTATCACAGTAGCAAATAGAGGTTTAAACAAGTGAATACATAGAAGATAATGAAGAGGAAGGCTAGGAGAAGGTCTTCAATTTAGTCTTTGAAAACAACAATCTTATGAAGGAGATGACGCAATAACAACAAAGACAATGACATGATATAAAGAAGATTTTTGAGTACTTTGCCTCCCAAGGTGTTTAGGTTCCTTCACCTACATCGTCACCGCCTCAGTCTCCATAAGTGTTGTCATGCTCTAATCTTTTCTTTTTGTTATTCCTATTTATTTTTATTTTTATGTGTATGCATTGTTTGGTTTCTCACATTGAGGACAATGTGTTGTCTAAGTGTGGGGAGATTTGTGCGGTAACACATCATACTTGTGTGAATTTGGCATACTATATTGTGTTAATTTTTGATTAGGTTAACCTTGTATGAACATTTTGTTGCATATATGTGCTTTGTGAGGATGTGTCAATGGAAATAATTTGATGGAATTAGTTTATTTTTTAACAAGATCACTAAATTTATGAAGGCATCTTGACATAGGAATTTTATGTTTTAAGTGTCTTTGGACAAATATGCATGCTAATTAAAATATGACACCTATTTTATTCACTCAGGAAATTTGTTGTATCCATTTATATTTATAAGTCAATTGAATTGGTTAGCATCATTAGTAACCTTTCATGAGAATAATTGACTAATAAGAAACGAGGTAGGCTAAAATATTAAAGAAAAAAAAAGAAAAATAAATATATGTTAAATAGATAATTATTTCGCTGGCCTTTTTTGAAAAAATTGGGTTAAGAATAAAATTGGTAACCAGTTGAGAATGTGATATAGTTGAGTAACCAAGAGCATTGATGACAAAATGTTTGTCTTCACATCAAAAGGCTAGAACGACATTCCAACCAAGCTAAATAACAAAAATGTGGCCTAGTTGAGTAATAGGGGGACATTCATGACAAATGTTTGCCTTCGTGTTAAAAGACTAAGGTGACATTAAAGAAAATTAAAAATGGTGTTTTATAAATAAAACCAACTAATATTTGAAAATAACAAAAGTTTTCATGAAAGGATACATAGTTGTAGTTGCCTTTTTGATTGATCACTAATTTTAAATCCATGTGTATAAGTGTATAGGTGAATGAATAGGGTGTTAATATTTTGATTGATATGTATATTCAATTAAAAGTAATTAAACATGAAAGGAATAGGTTAGTATGTAGGCATAATTTGAATGAATGATATTTGCGGTTAAATTGATTCCATAATATTCCTGACGCCAATTCAATAGGATATCGACACCAAGTCACGATCAAGCCATTTTATCATATTAACTTGCAATTTGTTCATATTGTTATGTTGTTTATGTTGATTTGATTGGGTTTTGGAATGGATGATCTTAATATGTTATTTTGATTGTTCTATTTCTAACCTATTGATATAACATTGAATTAAATCGTAATCATTACTTTTAATGACTATTAGTAGCATCTATTGATCCCGTATCGTTAAGAACAACATAACTTAGGTTAGAAAACCCAAATATGTGAGGTTACTACTTATATTGATCGTTTTCTATTTTTGATAGTGTGACTGCAGATTATATCCTAGATTTAATTAATGATCGTATCTTGATTAAACAAAACCTAAGAAAAATTTGGGATTAGTAGAGCATTCTATTAATCTCAGATCATTATTTCGTAGATAGTTGTAAAGACGTTAGGATAATGAAATAAGCTTCATCGTGTTCAAATCGAGATTGAACCTAGAACTAGATCTTAACCATATTCGACACTTTACTCATTTCCTATTGCTTGTTTTAATTTGTTTTTGATAGTTTATTTTGAATTTTATTTTTAAACTGATTAAAATCTAAACCCGATTTTTATATTTTCCTAGCATCAATTAATTTTGGTTACGAAAATTAGCCAAACATTTCCTGTGGATTTGATCCTGACTTATCCTAACTACACTTTTTAGTGTACAGAGTCAGGTAAATTTTACAGCGTAGTCGACACGTATTTTCAAATTTTGGCATCGTTGTTGGGGACTGTCGTAGTTTAATTTTCGTATTTAAGTTTATTTGGTGTTTTATGAATATATTTGTTCATTTTTTTATTTCTTAATTTTAAAAGTTTGTAAGTTTGGTGTATGGTAGTTACTAGATCTCCTTGTACAAAAATTGAGCAACTTGATCTAGAGTTCGAGAGAACATTAAGAAGATTGCGTAGGGAAGCAAGGTCAATTTTGGTAGAAGAATCAGAATCAAAAAATGAGGACACGATGGCAAATCCAAAAACATTGAGGGAGTTGGCTACACTAGATTTAACTCAAAGATCATTATGCATAACATTTTTTAATTTTGCTGAACATGTTAACTTTGAGTTAAAATCTAGATTAATTCATTTATTGCCGAACTTTCATGATCTTGTAAGTAAGGATGCACATAAGCATCTTAAGGAGATCGATTTAGTTTTTCTAAGCATGAAGCCTCCCAGAGTGACTGACGAGTAAATCATGTTAGGAGCCTTTCTATTGTCACTCAAAGATGCAGCAAAAGATTGGTTCTTTAATTTTCCATAAATACTTGGTTGGAGATGAAGAGACTTTTCTTAGAGAAATATTTTCCAGCTTCAAAGACGGAAAGTATTTAGAAGGAGATATGTGGCATCAAGCGGTATAATGGAGAGTCTCTTTACGAGTACCAGGAGCGGTTCAAGAAGTTATGTGCTAGTTGTCCACAACACAACATGCTGGAGCAACTTCTGATCTAATATTTTTACGAAGGATTGCTACCTATATAGAGGAGTTTGGTAGATGTGGCGAGCGGGCACTTTCTGAGAAGACTCCCATTAAAGCCAGGACCTTACTTGAGCGGATGACTGCTAACACCCAACAATTCGACAATCGTTATGATATTCGACGAGTAAATGAGGTCAGAACTTCATCCATTGAACATCATTTAGATGAACTAACATCTTTTGTGAGACAGATTGTAGATGGACAGGAACAAGTGAAAGTGTGCAGAATATGTTCAAACACTAGCAATCTAACTGATGAGTGCTTAACGTTACAAGAGGGAAGTATGGAGTATGTGAATGCTGCAAGAGGGAACTTCCTGAACCAATACAACTCGTACTCGCAAACGTATAACCTAGGTTGGAGGGATCATCCCAACTTGAGTTATGGAGGGCACCAACAGTAAAATTACCTCCAGAATCAGTTGCAAAGAGCACAACAGTGATATCCTATTTTTCAATATATGCTTAAGGTTTAACGTTAGATTAAGTATTGCATATACATGCATAACATTAGCATTCATACACGATTTATATTTGAACACATTACAAAGATAGCATATGCACTTAATTGACTTATTCCGGAGTATGAAAGAAGTTAAGTGAATATAATGTGAATTATGATCTGGTATGTCTTAAATTTTGGTATGTTTGGATTTCAATTATTAAATTGGGATTAAATGTTATTGATTGAGAGATTAACAAATTAAATTTACATTTGTTCTAAATTTTTTTCCATGTGGTAAGAAAAATTGATATATGAAAATTAGGATGATTAGGCCTAAAATTGTGTGACAAATGGCTTAGCAAGAATGTGAAAAATGGCATTGTTAATAAGTTGACAAGTGGCCTAATGGAAGTGTTGCAATTGGCAGCATAAATGAAGGGAAAATGGGAGTCACACATTGGAGACATGTGCCAATGCATAAATGAGACACCTAGTAGCTTATGTGTTACGTTCTTGTAAGGAAGTTTTTGCAGCCTTCACTTTGTTTTCAATCTCTCCACCGAAATCATCCTTGCCCATGTTCTGAATTTCGTCATCAATCTTACATGTTATCACAAGATGTCCTTTGCCAAACTATTCATTAAGGGAGCTACTTAATGTTATCCTTTATGTTGTTGTCTCAATGGTGTGAAGATCATCTTAGTTCCACCTTGATCTTGAAGTTGGTTTTGGTTGCTTGAAAAGGATGATATAGTTTGATCTTTGGAGTTGTTCTTAGAAATTAAAAACGTAAGGGAATACGAAACTTGGTATCATGTTAGAACATGTATTGTTTGATGTTTGACGTGGATAAAATGTGTACTGAATTAACAAAGAATTGAGGTTAGAAACTTGATACATGCTGGAAATATGTTGATTGAACTTGGAAGTTTTCTATGCTTGCTCTTGGTGGATAAAAACCATAGGATGTAGATTGATTCATGGATGAATTAGTTATGGATTTGAAGTATAATGAAGGTGGATTTATGCCAAAGAAAGATGTTAATTAGGCGTGTTTGAATTGAGAAATAACTAGGATTATATGTATAATAATGTAACAGTTTCTGGTTTGATTTTTGATGCATAAAAGACAATGAGTTGTGAGCTATCAATTGAAAAATTTTGAACTGGAATAGGAGAGGCTATTGATGAGGAATTGGAGAATGATTCAGGCCTAATAAAGGTATAATTGATGAACTATAAAGAGGTTGTTTTAACTTTGGTATAAAGTGTAAAAACAAAATATGGAAATGTGAAAGAAGAATTGCTGGAATATGTTAGCTGTAATGTTTTCACTGAACATGCATCTGTATTTTAGCCATATCTTTATCTGTATACATAAAAATGAGATGCTTTTAAGTTTATATTAATCTAGAGACATATGGATATATTTTTTTTATGAAGGAATAGAATTTTAATTCTATCTCTAAGAGTTTCAAAATTTGGCTTGAAGTTGAGTATTGTATACTGCCATGGTGTGAGTACAGTCTGAAGTATTTTGCGTATAACTTGCATAATACTGAACCAAATTATATGGACTAGGTATGGTTAGAAACTTAAGACATATGGGAACATTTGTTTAGAGTATGTATTGCCTAAATACTTCATTTTCCTTGTCAAAATGGCCATGAAAAATTGACAAGAAAATCTGTTTTGAGGATAGCTGGAATGATGCTTGAATAAGGGATCATCAGGTAGTGTACGATCATGCACAAGCACGATCGTGATAGAGAGGAAACATTAGGAAGTGCACGATCGTGACAGTGAAGGTGCACAACTGTTTGACAGCTTTCAACACTCTTCACTCTTTTAATTATAACTCCTTCTCCGGACCTTTGATTGACTTGAAATTTGAACCAAAAGCTCCTCACACATGTCCTTCCTCTTTACCTGAATTCATTGTCATCTGAATTCACTAAGAAAGGATTGATAAATGATTGCTTGATGATGTTATAATAATCAAGTATATTGAGCTATGAACCTTAGTACATGACTGAGTGATGAACCTATAATAAATTTGTATTGATGAGGTGTAAAACTAAGTTCAAATTAGACATATATGAGTTTTGAAGTATGGATGATCTGAGATGTGAATAAAGGAAACATACCTGGAATAGTCATTGGACATGCATTGAACATGACATATATATATATGTGCACATGAATAAATATTTGATTGATCGACTTTGTAATGTGAATTATGTGAATTATGTGTGAATTGTATGATTTTAGACGCTCAAGTCAGACACCAATCAGACAATGCTGGACTCATCCAGGCAATAGCATAAATTGTGTAAATGATCTAGAAGGGGGGTTGAATAGATCTTTAATCTTTTTCGAATAATTCTACAATAAAATCAGAAGTTAATTCACACAAAACCAATTCAACAAGAAAACAAATGCAAAGAGTAGAGAAGAAGGGCAAACACTGTTTTTATAGAGGTTCGGTGCTAAGACCTACGTCCTCTA
>JANIPN010343814.1:0-11285 GCA_027478595.1 Erythroxylum anguifugum
AGGGGGTGGAAACATACAGCAGGCCCAGCGTCAGGTCACCGTGGATCTTCGCCTTGAGCTGGATCTCGACATCCAGATTCAAGTCGAGGCGCAAACGTAGCTGCTCGTCACTACCTCCACCTTCTTCGCCCTCCTCGCCCTCCTTCCCCTTCTGGCCGCCACCGAGCAGACCGCCAACAGCCTCGCCAGCCTTGTCCGTCACGCCGCCCACTGTATCCTGCACCTTATCGACAGCGCCGCCCGCTGTGTTCTGCACCATGTCGGTGACGCCGTCCACGGTCTCGCCGACCTCATCGACCTTGTCGAGACCGGGCACCGCACCGCCGCCGCCCCCTTCTTCGTCCTTCTCGGCCGTCTTAGAGCCCTTGTTGCGATTACGCTTGCGCCGTCCGCCACCGGTCGCGCTCGCGTCGCTGCGCATCTCCTCCGAGTCCGACGGAGCCTTGCTGCGCCCGCGCCCGCGCGATTGTCGGCGCGACGACTTCGTCTGCTGTGGCGATTCGGGTGCCTCTGAGTCCGCTTCGCCGCCCTCCGCGTCGCCGTTCGTCTGCGAGTACTCGCCGTTCACCTCGGCTTGAGACTGCGACTGCGATTCCTGCGCCGATTGCGACTGCTGTTCGCTCTCGTGAGTGTCGCCATTGGTCAGTTGCTGCTTCTCGCCCTTCTTGCCGAGCTTCGCGGGCTTCTTCTTCGTCTGCTGCGACTTCTCTGAAGCATTGGCGCTCAGTCCGCCCGATGCCGCAGCTGAGCCGGCGCCCGAGGCATTGAGACTTGCGGATTTTTCTTGAGATTGCGTAACTTCCTCACTCGACATCTTGAGTACCTGTTGCGAGGTTTCAAGGAGATCGTGATTGAAGTGACAGAGCTATAGCGGACACGTCTAAACTAACAAGGCGCGAGATGAAAGAGAAAAGATCACTTCAATGACAATCAGGAGGCACGATACAGAGATGTGAGGGGACGCAAACGTAACAAAGCTCAGCAAGAGAAAAAGATGCTTGCCATGACCGATGACGCAACCTACATCGCGATGCGAGCATGGGATAGAGACCTACCCTGGCAATGTCCACCCTTCGCGATGGAAGCAGGGAGGCTGGTACCTGCAACATTATCCTGGCTCTCTGTACAGCGGAAATCCGTGTCTGCCGATGCCAGGATTGACCAAGTTCGCGCCCACCTCAGGCAAGCTTGCACGCGCACCGCGATGATTGCCAGGTTGGCCGCGTATGCGCGCGGCGGATCCGCCGTGTGCCGGTTCCCCAGTTGCTGGGCGGCGCATTCGCATCGGATCGATCGAGGCCCATCGTTCGCCCCAATTAGCAGCTCGCCGCCACAAGAGGCTGATAGGCATCGAGAAGACACCCTCCTTCCGGCGTTGCGGCGGCGTTGGTGGAGGAAGGGGAAACAGGGGGGAAGGGACGATGTGGATAGGATGGTGCCGGGTCAAAAACAGGGAAGTGGTACCCGAGATGACAGGATGTCTGACGTCGAGACCGAGAACCGTAGCTCCCCCCGGTTGGCCTGCTCTGCCACTCGAGAGATCCTTACCATACCGTCAGACTGCTCTGGGTGGCCGAGGCCTCCCTCTCTTGGGTCGTCCGTTGTCTCAAACGCAGAGAGCCCTTTGCAACGGCAGTCTTTGTTTCTGGTAGAGGAGGATGGGATGTCTTTTTTGGCGTTGCGCGTCGGGATCGAGCTGCCCTCCCACGTTTTCCCCCGCGCCCATTATTGCGGCCACCCACCATACTACCTGTCAACCGCGCCCGGGCCGAGAGGAGACGTGTGGCTAGTGTGCGGAGGAAGGGGGGACCGGTTTTAGGTGGCTTAACCTGCTAAAACCTGCCCTCCGAACCTCCTGGTGAAATGGAGGGAGGTGAGCCACAAGCATCGCGTTCAAGGAACACGCGGCATGATATCACCCTCCCCACCTCCCAAAGCACCGCTGGGGCTAAATACCCTTCAGAGCTCCAAGACAGACAAAGAGCCCCAGGATGCAACGTAACGAGAGGACAAAAACTTGATTTTTGAAGCGGACGCCGGCCACATCTGGATCCCCTCCGCTAACCTGGCGCTGGAACCGGGCAGGCAGTCCTCCTTGCCCAGGCCCAGCTGGCCTGCGCTTTGGGCCCGTTGACGCAACCCGGCGATGATGTAGCCGAGTCGTAGGCCTGCATCTTCGGCGGCTGTTTGAGGTCGATTCCGCGAAGTACATCCTCCCTAATCTCCAATAGCAATTGCTGTATCATCAGTTCTTCTGCGCTGCATCGTCTTCCTGAGCCAGTTTCTCCTCGTGATCACATACATCGATTCTTAGTTAAAGATTGTAACTCGCGCCCGTTTCAGAAAGCGCGTGGGAGACAAAGGGCCGGACACTGAGTAAAAGCGCCTAGTTCAGCGGTCAGTATCCTCTGGACGAGGCATCGAGTGGTTGGATCTTTCCACAATGGCGCCCGCTGCAGACTCAACAGCAAGTGAGCAATCCGATAACGAGGGTTCGCCAGCCCCGCCACAGTCGAGATCCCGATCGCAATCGCGACGTGCGCGCCGGAGAAAGCAGTCCGCAAATAAAGACCAGGACTCGAAGACTCCAAAAGGGAAACAGCAGCCGAATATGAAGTCCGTTCCGGAGGACCGCGAAAGCGAAGATCAGCAGGCCGAGCCGACCCAAGCACAGTCGTCAGCTTCCGCGCAACAAGGCGATGGAACACAAGAAGCTCAGGCGGAGTCAAAAGCTCAAGCCCCGACCGTCGAGGACACTGGTATGCAACCGTTCGAATGGATCGGTCCGGACGAGACTTCAATGAGTGGTCCGGTCACTTATGCTCGCGCGGCGCGCGGAGAGATCCCTGCACGACCAGGTAATCCGAATCAGAAACTCGCAACGGCAGATGACGCCGGAGAGAGTGACTTGATGAAACAAGATGGCTTAAAGTTGCGCATCGACCTGAATTTGGACATTGAGATTGAGCTCAAGGCTCGCATCCAAGGCGACCTAACCCTCGCATTGCTGTAAGTTCCCCTTTCTATCACTCTCATCCTGCCTCAGCTGCCCATCCCTATTCATCATGCATGCCTTCAAGTGACTGAAATCATCTCACACAGGGCATAGAACCTGACCGATATGTGCCGTGAATGAACGGCTTGCTACATGCTTGAGGCAACAGAGCTGATCCGATGATGCAGAGAAGGATAGTTGTCGCATTCGTATGCAGCCGCCTACCGATACGATTAGGCCCACGTAACGTCGGACACGACAGGCAGGGAGCACATGTACCATTATTGTTGTTGTAGCTTTGAGATAGGGCACTGTACAGTCATAGCGTAGTAGTTGCTATGTCACGGCATAATGTGTATGTCGCTGGAATGCACCCATTCTTTCGATCTGGCACGTTAAATGAGGGACCTTCGCGTAGCAGGTTCAGCCACTGCGTGTATTCATTTGTTTATAGGTTTAGCGCAAACCAGCTAAAGAGGGTGCCTCGATGCCGAGCGTATGCAAGTGCTCGGACTCAATTGAGGTTGCTATTCATAGAGCGGAATATAATTTTGCCGTCACTGTAAAATCCCTTGGCATCAATTGAATATGGCTCATAGCACTCCCGATCTCGGCACAAGTAACCTTTGTGACTCGCACCGACTAGCTGTTTTTAGTCAAGAAATCGACATTAAGTAGAGGCGGAGACATAGACACATATTACTCTCCTAATAGTGGCTACAATTCATACTTTTCCATTGAAGCAGAGCAATCGGATACCCGCAACCATCGAGTGTACTGTGGGTGACTGGTGCAGGAGTTCACGATCAAGTGGTGCCTCTGTTGCTGTATAATCGTAACTCTCAAAGGCTCAGACACCGGAGCACGGTGTATAGAGCTGCAATATGGTGCCTCGAGTATACTCTCTGATCTGCCAATAGTAGCTGCAAGCTAACGTAGAGGAGATTCAAGTGCAACCGTCCCTAGAGACCGTGAGAGATGTTATATTGAAGTCTGAAGACAAAGAAGTGGCTCCTAATCTGATTCCTATCTTTGCACCGCTTCCAGGTGATCTTTTGACGCCTTCTCTAGCGTACATGAAGCTCGAAAAACAGTAAGTACCCAAATCCACTAGACCTGACTCACCTTCGCTCACACAGCTAGATCTCAGTCGAGTTATTCGTTTCTGTTCGAGACCGCAGCTACAACAGAGACAATAGGGCGCTACAGCTATGTAGGAGCTGGTATTTCTTGCCTCACTGGCGGAAAGCTTGAGCTAATGGATGCAGGACCAAGGAAAGTCATTAAGACCGGACCGGGACATGGCGCGGCGGAAGACCCAATGCCAATCCTCGCAGCGGAACTCTCCCGGTATCGTGAAGCGACATTACCAGGTGTCACTATGCCTCCAATGGCCGGTGGGGCCGTCGGGTATGTAGGCTACGATTGTGTCCAGTACTTCGAGCCAAAAACCGCACGACCGCTTAAAGATGTGTTGGGCATTCCGGAGTCTCTCTTCATGCTCTTTGACTCATTGGTAGCCTTCGATCATTTCTACCAGACAGTTCGGGTCATATCATACGTACATGTGCCAGAGTCTATGGCCTCTCTAAAAGAGGCGTACAGCGAAGCAGAATCAGCCATTCGGACCATTGCACAAACGCTGTTGTCAAGTGAGGTTCTAATTCCTGACCAGCCGCCTATAACACTGGACCAGGATTTCACTTCAAACATAGGACGCTCGGGATATGAGGCACACGTGGAAAGGCTGAAAGAGCATATCTGCAAGGGCGATATCATCCAGTGTGTACCTTCGCAGCGCCTCTCGCGGCCAACTTCACTGCATCCATTCAACATATATCGCCATCTCCGCACTGTGAATCCTTCGCCCTACATGTTCTATCTATCTTGCGCTGATTTTTCGATCGTTGGTGCCTCACCGGAGCTGCTGGTACAGAGCAACCCATCGGACAACAAGATTGTCACACACCCAATCGCCGGTACCGTGAAGCGGAACCTGCTGGACCCCGTCGAAGATGATCGTCTGGCTGATGAGCTACGCGAAAGCCTCAAGGACCGTGCCGAACACGTCATGCTTGTCGACCTTGCGCGAAATGATGTGAACCGCGTCTGTGATCCACGCACAACTCGAGTCGAACGGCTTATGGTGGTGGAGAAATTCAGCCACGTTCAACACCTTGTGTCTGAAGTTTCTGGAATCCTGCGCCCTGAAAAAACACGATTCGACGCTTTCCGCAGCATATTCCCAGCCGGGACTGTAAGCGGAGCACCCAAGGTCCGGGCTATGGAGCTGATAGGTGAGCTCGAGGGCGAGAAGCGTGGTATCTACGCGGGCGCAGTTGGCTATTGGGGCTATGATAGCGTCTCAACCAATAGCGATGGAACAACTCAAGTGCGTGAGGGCGCTATGGATACCTGCATTGCGCTGAGAACTATGCTAGTCAAAGACGGTGTTGCTTACCTCCAAGCCGGCGGTGGTATTGTCTTTGACAGCGATCCTTATGATGAGTGGAAGGAAACGATGAACAAACTGGGCGCGAATCGGCACTGCATTCAAAGCGCAGAGGAACGCTACGCAAGCGAGACTGTTTCTGATGCTACAACTACAAACAAAATTCCTACTGTTTCAACCTAGGTCATCGAATCACCGCCCTACAGAGCCTACAATCTCCGCAGGCGTTAACCATTTGGAGTGATCCAGCAGTCAAAACCGCGAAGTGGCCCCAGCTTGCATCGCTCGGAAACAACAATCTGCAATTGTAACCCTAGCGTTCCTCTGAAATTGCGCATATTTTGTGTGACACTCACATTATGCGTCAAACGCGCCTATGAATGTGGTGCTATTGCGAATGCGTTTGTGAATACCGCATTCCTAGCCGAGGACGCCCGCTGGTTGAACACAAACAGACTGAACGAATGGCAGAGCTAGGACAGAGAAGCCCGCTGCAAATTAGATAATGGGGTCCCGGAGATATGACTCCGTCAGATCGATCGATAGGCGCATCGAGCAGGTGGCGTGCATTGGCCGGAGAAATGGCTCCGTCCTACACACAAGGGCTTCAGGTCTGGAATGGTACTACAGGCAGCTGTGATGAGATCGGATCAAATTTGGTGAGACATTGATGGCGTACACTTCTATATTCTAGCAGTAAATGTGAGCTGATTAGGGTACTGCGCGAATTCTGAATAGAGCATAACGGGTCCACGAGTGGCTTATTGCCATCGTGAGTTCATGCCACGGTCTGGAGCCCACCGAATAGTCTGGGAGTGATCACGTATATGGAAACATGTTTGTCGACTTTGATGTTGCCAGTGAATTGATTCAGTGCAGTAACACTCAACAATCTGTTGGGCGTAGATGGAGATGAAGAAGTCTAAATGTGCAAAAGCAGAATATCTTGCTTGATTCTGACATTCACCCTCAAACTTTCGTGCTATGCACTAATACAAGGACTGCAGCCAGCGCATGGCCTTCGAGTTGTCGCCCACTCACATGTGCGCGCGCTGTCTCCGCATTGTCCCTGCATGTATGCCATTGTACGCCAGATGCATGCCTATGAATCCACAACGCGATTGTGTTCCACACCTCTCCTGAAAGATACACCTCTCCCGCCGATCATGAGGATCCATTCAGTGTTCGTTCCATTATCAGACGGGGAGTACTATCCAGAACAAACCGATCAACGCTGTCGTGCAACGCTCCTGCGCTTCTATCTTCCGCACGCGCCTCTCACGCGCCTCCCTACCTCGCGTCACTTCACCCTTCGTCGCGGATGCACATTCTTGTGACATGCGACGGAGAAGCTCGTAGGAGGAGCGCGGCAGTCATGGAACGAAGCCGCCGTAGTGATAGCTTTATTGCTGCTGCCCTCTGCCGCGCGACTTCGGGTCCTGCTCCGGAAAGAAGGCTCCTCCGGCCGGCTCCTTCCCTTCGCTTCGCCTCGCCTTTATTCTTCCCTCCTCCTCCTCCTCCTCCTCTTCCCCCCCTCCCCCTGTACATCGCGTGCGCCTCTCCCGGTCAACGGAGTAACGATAGGCGAGCCGCACCGGAACAGTGGGGTTGTTTGGCCAAGAGAGCGCGGGAGGCGGCGGCGGCGACAGCGGCGGCAGCGGGAGCCGCAGGACAGCGTTAGAGGGGGGAGGTCCCCCGATCCGGAAGTATAACTCCGTGTGCCCACCCAGAGAGGACCGTGTCTACTACCGTATACATGACGTGTGGGCAGAAATGAATTGTAGAAGCGGAAACTACGCCCTCCGCTGCTCCTGCTGCCACTTCCGCTTGAAACAGATCGCCGATCATATCGGCAGCCTATACCTATAAGGGCGGTGGTACTCTTGTACGCGCGATGCTCCTACAGCGATCGGTACTTACCTGCAATGGCTCCCCGCTCCCGGCGGGTCATTCACGCGCCTGGCTGCCTGGCACCAATGGGGGGAGAATGCAGTAAGGTCTTCGGTGAGGGGTCGCCGTGTACGCAACATTTTCTAGCTCCAGCGGTGCTCTACGCAGTGGGAACCAGAGGTTCAGGAGGAGGAGGAGGAGCTCTCGGTCCCGGATGCGGCATGCGGCCATCGAGATGCCCCTCCACCTTGGGCAGAACTCCGCATGCCTCGAGGGATGATCCTATCAGCATATCCTGACATGACAAAGCAGGGAGGAGAGGGATGCTTGAAGCTTCCTATGGTAGGAGTTGTGGGGTTTCCATGCCATTTTCGACTGCTTTTAACTAATGTACGAGAAGGGCATCGATTGGGGATCCTGAGGTAACCCTCGAATTGCGAGGCAAAATGCTCAGAAAAGAATGCGCTTTTCGCGGACGTGTGCGAGAACCTTTCAAAACATGACTTTGCTTGTTTGATCTATGATTCTTGGATCAACAAGCAGGTGGAGCCATCCCAATCAGGATTAAACCTACCAGCAATCTCGACTCCACAACATAACCGTGAGACCCATAAATATTCGGTGTGCTCGCTGGTCTCGCCTAGGAACGAGGTAAACCAGCGCGCCGCAAATATCCCATCATCCATTTGCCGAGATTTCGCTATATCTGACCTGGAAAGGCGGGAAGGCGCACGTTAACTGCTCGCTTCCTCGAGGCCCTCAAGCGACCGTTCTCTCCTAGACGGTGGTAGGGACATACCCCAGCGCGCTAGATATCTACTTACTATATTACTAACCCCTCCGTTAGTGAAGTACGTTTTAGAGGGGTAGTGGATATTGCGTGTGGACCCATACCCGTTCTCATCTACCACACTGTTTCCAAGTTGCGCTGGCTCGCTCGAGACAACAATTGCACTTCGTGTTGATAGCTCCATGTCCGAGAAGAGAATACAGACGTGTGATATATGCAAACTTCGACATCAGAAATGTGATGGCGTCCGGCCTACGTGCCATCATTGCCAGATCCGCAACCTCGAATGCAAATATTCCTCCTTATCCGCGAAACCAAAAGGCCTAGCTGGCTTCACTAGCAATAATAACGTGCGATCGAAGCGGCCTACGCCTTCTGCTAGCCGTAATCCAGGCTTATCAGCGAATCGGGACGGTCTTGAGGTTGATGTGACATTGGGCAGCATCTCAGAGCATGGACGGGTGGAAAGTTTACTGCGAGAAGAGCTGGTATGGCTTCTTTTCGGAGACTTCGGACAACACTCTGATTTGGAATACAGGCTGAAACAAACATTTCCCCTTTCAAGAAGGAAGAATTGGTCCAATCGATTACGCAGAAACTTCAGCTTCACGCACGGCCGAACATAAGCATTCTCGACGCGCCCACCGATACTAAGCCTGCACCACTTCTAGCCGCGTCAACGGCTTCTCTGGTGGAGCTCATTGCAACGTCGATTTCCGCAAGCTTCGGACAGCATCCCGCTACCATTCTAGAGGACTTGCCCCGTCTTGATGATCCGCCCCTTGTACCGGCGATGATACCGGCTGCCTGTGGTCATACGCTTGCATCAACGCCTCTGGACCAATTACCAACCCAAATAGAAGCACAGAGGTGGATGGAGACCTTTCTACAAGGACCAAATATGATCACACCGGTGATAAATGCCTACGAGTGCCATGACCTGTTTACTCGTTTTTATAATTCTTCCGCCACGCTGGCTCCCAAGGAAGCATGTCTCTTGACGTACATACTCGCCACGGGGGCTCGCTATAACGATGACGTACCACCTGAGATCTATCTACAATGGATTCATCGGGCACGTTGCCAATTTGAGTACTGTCTCAACCACACCAAAGGGTCCCAAGTATGGGTTATACAGCCGCTTTTGCTTGGATGTTTATTATCAATGCATACTGCACCCAGCACGTGCTTCTTGGTTCTAGGTAAGGATGATGTTTGTGCTACGGACCAAGCCACTGACGTTCAATTGTAGGTCTTGCAGTTCGTATTGCGCAGCTCTATCGTCTTGACCAGATGTTTGAGACCGGTGGCTTGCTAACGGCTGCCGAGCATGAAAATGCGTCCCACTTATGGGGGAGCATTGTTTTCCTTGATGTGTAATGATCCCTGACGCCAACATTGCTTCGCCACTAACTATTCAAAGATGGGTGTCACTATCTCTAGGCCGGCTTCCATCAATCAATACATCTAATTCAAGATACACACTTCTCCGCGTGAGTAAACCTGCGTCTGCTACGCCTATCGACGCTGACTTGTGAGTATCCTGTAGAATATAGCGTCGGTGGTCAAGACTCCGGAAAAATCTGCCTCGCATAACATCACTCGATTAAGCGTAATTCTGAGCATCATACTGCAGGATATTTACGCTGTCGAAGACCCAGCGTTGAGTAAGTTTGAAGCACACCTTCGTCTTTTGCAGATATGGGCGGCGAACCTACCTCTACCTCTTCGATTTGAAACGGAGGACGCACAGACACCTAATAAGAAGGCCCGCGGTGGAGAGGGTGATATACTCTCGGTTTGTTCATCTAAAATTCTAACCTTTGAGAAACCTAACGCATGGCTTACGTAGAAATATCTGGAGGCAATATACCTCTACGCTACTATAGTGTTGACGCAGCCCCTAGTCAAAGCCGGCGCCGTTACATATGCCGAATCTTCTGCCAGCAAATACTTCCTTTCGAAGACTTGGTAAGTTGACGCAGCTGAAAGCTCCCATATTAACGCGCTTTAAGTGTCGATGCTGCAGTGCGAATGGGTCGCGTCTTACAGGAGCTAGGGAAGTTAGGTGGGATATGCAGACGAGCATGGATTGTCACGTATGTTGTCTCTTCCTACTAGGTCGAGTTCAAACCACTTACCAGTCCCAGGACCATCGGTTACCACGCAGCACTTATATTGGTGCTTGTTACCTCTTCGAAGGAGCCTATTCTACCGTCTGATTTACCTTCAGCTCAAGAACAGAGTCTAAGGCCTATTGCAGAACAAGGCTTACCTGCCATCATGCAGGTCCTGCAGTACTGTGCGTGGCAAAATGTTTACGCAAAGAACCACCTGCAAGTAATTCAAGCACTTTGTGGGAAGATTGGTGTCGTGTCCTCCCAACTTCAGAGCTATGAACCACCGGATCATGTCTCAACAGCTAGCATAGGCGGACCGTTTTCGCAGCCCCCGCTTTCGAACTTCGGGCGCGAGCTCGCCCAGGAGAACTCGCCCAATACGCCAATTCTGGGTGTACATCTATATCCGAACCAGTCTCAATATTCGGAAATGCCCTTCTCTCATACAGTGGATCCGTATTCCTCCTCAGCAACTCGCTCCTCGAGCATATCGCAACCCTTTGTGGATCTTCACTCGCCAACTACGGGACCAGAAGCTGGCGGTCTCGCAGGAGACCCGTACGACCTTAGCAGCTCATATTATCCCACGTGGGCAAACCAAACATTTTACGACATTCCAGCGAGAGACCCTGCTGCTAACCCCGACGACCACCACGGGATGCAGTAGGCGACTTTCTGACGACAGCGCCCGCTCGGTCTTCCTTTTCTCTTAATATGGCTTGAATAGGTAAGTCTTGAATACGGTTATGCTACGATATGGAGGTTCTCTTTACGAATTGCGTATGATACGGCCAAGCAACGGGTGGTTTATACCAGCTAATAGATGCCCACCCATCTACGAAACTTTGATCCAGTAAAGCGTACCTCTTACGCTCACGAAAAGCATGAAACTGCGAGTTCTGAGTAGGTGTCTACCGGGTCAAGATGTGTGTCGAGTGATAAGACTCGGCGCACAGGTGTGCATCAGGCGATTGGCTAACTTTTCGGTGGCGCTTTTTAAGGTTTTGACGTGGGCGCGGTCGACCGTGGACCGTGGAC
>JANIPN010343915.1:0-12317 GCA_027478595.1 Erythroxylum anguifugum
GTGCGGGTGACAGATCCGGGAGGGCGGCGGATCTCAGGGTACAACCGTTACAGGATGGAATGCTCGGGGGAGAGAGAGGAGGAGGAGGAGGAGAAGAAAGAGAGGGGAGAGAAGGAGGGGGGGGGGAAGGGCACTGGCCCCGAGAAAGCTCCGCAGCAGCCCTGGCGAGGCGTGTGATCCCAACATCATCATGCTTGCCCCTCTCCCCTTCTGAGGAGCGGTGCCACCTTGCACACTTCAACCATCGTTCGCCCCAGCTATCCAAAGTGCATCCCTTCATCGTGCCGAGATCATCACGAGTCAAGACGAGGCCTTCTGGCATCAACCTCGCTGCATCGTCGTACAAGTTGTGCACGATGCACAGTACCCTCCATTGATGCCCAGTCGGCTAGTGGAGACTTGTGATCGCACACCTTTCCCCCCATCACCACCATGGCTTCATTCACGACGCTCTCGCCACCCCCCTTCGCCTTCGCCATCGCCACGGACCCATCGCCTCAGTGGGCTCCGCTCCGATTCGCTCCCCTCCCGCCGAAAGCATCGATCTCGGGCAAGCGGAATCGGTCCCTCTCCGACATCGATGGCGCCGAACCCACGAGCCCCCAGACGAAGAAGCGACGGCTGCGACTCGACCTGCTGACCTCGCGCCTGTCGCGCTCGCGCTCCTATTCGTTTCCGGGGTCGGCGGCGGTGGCATCGCGCGGAGCGCCGCCATCCACGGCGCCGCTGGCGACCCGCCTCGTGCTCGAGCGTCGCATGGGTCGATCGGTGCTGCGCAAGGCGGCCATCGTGAACTGGATGCGCGTGCGCCACAGCGTTGGGGCGGGGCCCGGGACCGTGCTCGGCGAGATCCCGCCGGAGCTGCTCGAGCATCCGGACGAGGTCTTGCTGGCGCCGGGCGGCGGCGACGCCGACAACGACGCCGAGTGGGACGCTGCGGCGCAATACCTCGATGTGCCACCGACCGAGTCGCCGCCCTCCCCGCCGCCCGGCCTGTCGAATTACTCCGCGCTCGATCTCGAGGAGAACGTGTTCGATGAGGGGAGCTGGAGCGATGCGGAGGCGACGGGCAGCGATGTGGACATGGATCGTCAGCGGGGACGCGGCCATCGGCGTCGGGGCGCGCTGGTGCGTGGCGAAGTGGAGATGGTGGCACCGGAAGGTATGAGCACCGGCCTGGCAGGATGGAAGCCAGGCAATGGGGATGGCCCCTACTGGGGTATGCTCGTCGAGGACGAGAACATGAATGACATGCGGCCGCAGCTGATCCGTCGGGAAGCGGTGTTGTACTGATGGCTGAGCAAAGCAGATGATTTACTTGTGGATTAGCGTTGGCGTTTTGGGATCTGAAGGGTTTCGCCGTGTCTATCGGGAGCGGTAAGTGAAAAAGATTGTTCGACATGGCTTGTGGTCCACTATTTCATTCGTGCAGATACGTAGCATACAACTGATTCTAATGCAAACCTTCCACCCCTGGCCGATGACTACCTGTGTATATCCCAACTGTTCCCTCCTAGTCTCGACCCGCTTGCAGTTTCTTCGCTCGGTCCTTTGCGATATCGCACATGGCCTAGATGCCGACGGTCAGCATACATCTCTTTCCTCCGTATGCACGACGTGGGAAAGTTGATGCCGGCGACCACCGCACGTACCTGGATCCCCTCGCGCCGCTCCGCCTCGATATCCGCCCGCTCGATGCGCCGCTGCATGTCCCGCATGATCACGTCTCTGCTCCGGCCGTTGACGAACACCACGTATCTCAAACCCGGGAAGGCCTGCTCGTACTCACCATTGAGGCGGGCCAAGGTCTCCGCCTCGCCCGACCCGCCGCCGCCGCCGCCCTGGAGCTGCGCCTGCTCCGCCCGGCTCTGCGCGCTGTCGACCGTGGCGGCGCCGAGCCGGGGGTGCGCGCCCAGGATGGTCTCGAGCCGGGCCCGGTCCGCGTCCGAGGTCGCCAGCCGCGAGAGCACGCGGTGGATGGCATCGATCAGGGCATCGTACGAGGCGTGGCGCTGCGCCGTCACGTCCAGCGCCGCGGCGTGCAGCGCGGGGCAGGGCTCGAAGAGGAGATCGAGCACCTGGGCGCGTGCCGACTCCGCGAGGGAGGGGAGCGTGCCGGGCGCGGGGAGCGACGCGTCGGACATGGCCGATGCAGGTCAGATGAAGGACGCGGGCGTGAGTATCCAAATGCGAAGCGGTGCTACGTCGTCGGTGATGTCGGTGATAGATAAGAACGGACGGCCCAGATCGATGGCGTTGGGGGGGTCGTGTGGCGGAGGTTTCTTCCTAACCATCCATCCTCTTCTCTGCAACGACCCAATGTAAAGACAAAGTCTGAAATGGATTCATGTCGCCACTTTAGGCCTGACGAAGAGCATTATTTAACTTCAGTGACATGTTACTATACGTTCCGGTGTGAGCTGCCGCAGAGGCTCGAAACGCAGGGTTTCTGAGGGGCAGCTGCCGTACACAGTAGTACTTATCCGCGGCGGCGGCCCGCACCCGCCTGTCACCCAAGTCTGTACCCTCAGCTATGCTCCAACGTCTTCAACCTCGTACTCATGCTATTGTTGTAGCTGTTACTGCTGTTCGACCCATGCCTGCGCACAATGTCCTCTACCTCTACTGCCGTTCACCCTGTCTCGCGCTGCCCGGGATAACAGAGCCGAAGTCGCTTGTAATCTAGAGCTGGGGTGCCATGCAAAGAATCAGGGTATCAACTTGGCATCGGAGTAGAGCCCAAGTTATGCCGGATGATATTTACCGCAGAAGAGAAGGGGGTCACCCAAGGCGCAGGCGAACATTTGTCGAAGTTCCCTCCCGTGGAATCTTATGACCGATGTCGAACTCTTGCAATCCGTCGAACCAGCGGAAGTTTTCGATGCACATTCTACCCGTCTGGTAAAGGCAAAGAACTCTGATGGTACATCAAGCATATATGTTGTTGCTAGGCGAAAGTCGATAACTACGCCCCCGTAATTGTAGGACACATGGATACTTAGGGTTTCGGATGTTGCTCCCGCACTTCCGCGAGGAGCCTCGAGACCTCGTGGCGCCTCCACGCACCCGTTGACCTGTGCAACCACCCGCACGAAGTCATTAACGAGATCCTGCTCCCCTCGGCGCCGTCCAATCGTTCTATAACGCCTGGCGCTCCCGTCGTAAGGGCTCACGGTCGGGTTTGTGAGCATTTTCCGATGAGTAAAGGAGTATCTCCGAAGAGGACCCGGTACACGTGATCAGGCAACTGCCGATTTGTGCTGCAGGCCGCTCACCGAGAAGAACATGGACCCACTAAGTCACCCAGTAGAGTCATATTCGTCCGAACTCGTGCCCGGATCGGGCGATTAAGGCCCAGTGACGCGTACGTAATGCCCAAATATACGAAAACCTGCTCTGGAGCCTGAGTAAACCACTTGGCGGCCCCAAAGCGCGTCTTCCGGCAGGATGGAAGGCCACCAGCTTGCTGCACGACTGCACTTGAAATGGTCATACTTCTTATCAACAGTCCGTAGTGCAATGGAAATGCGCAAGGCAGTCGAGGGACCCGCGACACTCACTGTGGAGAGCTAGGTTTGGGACTGCGCGGATGGCCGAACCAGATCAGATAGGGCTTCGACCGGTCAGTTTCAAAGGCTGTATTGGCGCATCATCTAACTTTGGGTGGGTCAGATGAATCGAGCCCGTTCAAATACATCTCGTCCTCCCACCAGAGAACAGCGGCACCCGCAGACAGATTCGTAGGCCCCTGGAGCCTGGTGTACTTCGTCACTCTGCTTACAGCCTGATTTAGTGAAGACTGGAAGAAGCTCCCCGAGGCAAAGCTCAAGATTCGAGTACTGGCGTTGTATAAGCGACTGAGGAACCAAGGCATCGAGGATGACACTCTGACGAGGAAGATGCTGTTGCGAGGAGCATTGCTCGCGCAAAGAGGCGATGAACCACTCAAAAGAGCCTCGCGCCCTTCCGGAGGGGATCAAACGTATACCCTTGGGCGATTTATCACTCCCAGGGCAAATATCAGCAATTCTATTCTTACGCCCGAAGATTACTTCTTAACGCTAAAGGAGAGCAATGCATACGATGAAGAAAGAGCGGGAATACTGGCATCGCTGCCAAGAAGTATGTGGTATTTGCTGCTCACTTGCGCAATGGGTGCGACTGTCCAGTAAGTTACTATCTCCTCGCGTCTCTCGATGGTCTTGTAACGGCAATACTAGGGGTTGGGCCCAAGAGAGTATCGTTGGTGCCAACCTTGACTGGCCCAAGGATCTTGACGTTGAAGACAAATGGAAGTTTGGGTATGACGAAGACTGGGTACATTGAGGCCTCTTCGCTTACGAATATCAGCCTGGTCAACACGGCTCCATACTTCGCTGCCGGGTTGTTGGGCCCGATATTGTCTGATCCAATAGCCGACGCGTTTGGAAGGTAGGAATTCTAAGATCTCATATGGCACGAAGTCGTTAATTTCAATCCTCCGCGACTGAATGTTTCTAACCCATCTTGGCGGAGCGCGGCGGGTGGGCAATCCACCTTCGATCCCATCCAAGATCAATATTGGCGGATACAAATGACGATCCTCACTATATCTCTTTTGTTCAATCTACTAACTACTAGTAGACGCACGGCGTTGATTCTTGCCGCCTTTTCTTCTTTGTCCGCGCTTTTGGCGGCTGTTCATGTTCAATCTTGGTACTTTATGGGTACGCTATCTCTATCAAGGATCCTAACTTATTGTGACAAGGGGTTGGCTACTGTTTATAAGAATCGCACAAGGTATTGGGATCGGTGCAAAAGCTTCCATGTTTGTCCATGAACCCTCCTATTTCTTCTGTCTTCTAAAGTATTCTAGCATCCCGATAGTGCTAAGCGAAGTGGCTCCAAAGACAATGAGAGGAAGGTTGCTAATCTCATGGCAAAGCTCTGTAGCCTTCGGGATCTTTTCAGGGGCCCTTACCAACGTCATCTTGACAGATTCATGGAGAGGTCAGATTTGCACCGCGGCGATTCCGGCTTTCTTCCTCCTATGTCTCGCCGTCGGAATGCCAGAGTGTGTATTCGTTTCTCGTCAGATACTGGCACTAACTGGTTTATAAAGAACTCCAGATTGGCTCACTCGAAAATACAAGTTTGGCAAAGCCTTTGAAAACCTGGTAGAGATAAGGCCGACAACACTGCAAGCTGCCCGTAATTTGATCCTTAATATTAATGTTTATATGAGCTAACAACTGAGTTTAGGCGATGCTTACATTCTGTACGAGCAGGTGAGAGAGGATTTTGACCAGTTCGCTAGAGACCGACGTGAGAATCCTGTTATTCTGCGACCGCGCTTTGGATGGTTTAGGAAATTCAAAGAGCTGTTCAAAGCCGGTCGATGTCGTAATGCAACAGTTGCTTCGTGGCTGGTGATGACTTCCCAGTAAGTATTGCTTCGAATTAGACATTTCAACTTTTTGAATTTAAGTTGGGTCCTATTCCCGCTACTGACCGCTGCGTTCTTTTCTCTTAGACAAAGTTCGGGGATAAACATTTTCGCCTTTCTAGGGACTACTGCCTTCGCAGCAGCCAAATTGGGCAGACATTCCAGTCTCCGCTACAACATTTTGTCAGTAATGACTCATACTTAAATCCATTTGATAATACGTGAAGAGTGGCTAATATGGAAAGTAACAGATTTGCCTTTTTCAATACTCTTGCTTCGCTTGCTACATTTTTCTTTGTAGATAAGGTCAGCCGTAGAAAGCTGCTGCTCTGGTCATTGTTTGGTACAAGCCTCCTTCTGTACGCCACAGGTCCGATATTGAAAAGAGCTGGGGATTCATCAATGGAAGATGGCTCTTCATCATGGCAAAAGGCAGTTCTTGCGTTGATACTGCTTCACACAATTATTTACAGCGTTGGTGCAGGGGTAAGTGTCATTCTCTATGCTAATTATACTAATTGTCTAATCGGTGTACATATGTAGATCATACCTTTCATGTATTCCTCAGAAGTGTTCCCGCTCCAGTATAGGGAGACCGGCATGGCATCCGCATGCTTCATTAACTTCGAGCTTGCCGGATTAGTTGGTCTCATTATCTCGTTCTTCTTGAGCCCCGACGACGCGGAGGGAGCTCCTGAGCGGGACAGTAACCAACTTGTGTTATTTGGCTTCGCATCCGTGAACATGACGGTTGCGATTCTTCTGTTTTTCCTTATGCGCGGGCCTCGAGACAAAGCAACCCTCGAGGAAATGGACGTATGTACTTGTGCCTTCGATAGACCCTCAGTATCTGTCATTCATATACACATTCTTCAAACTGTATCTAACACTGCTCTCGCATTCTAGGCACTTTTCAATACGGCCGCGAGATGGTACCCGGAATATCAGTTTCGCCGAAGTTGGCACGTTTTGGACAAGAATCCACCAAACGATCTGGATGTGTCTTTCCTCGATTGGTACAGAACCATCAAAGCACAAAGATATGCGTCGACGATCGAAGATAACGGACAGTCGCATGAGCAATCTGAAGGGCAAAGTGGCTTGTCTGAGGACACTGCTGCTCCCGCTAGAGAAAATAGCCGTCTCGATAGTTTTCAAAGGGCTGAAAGCCAACACATCGAGTACGCACAAATGCCTAGCGGCATGGGCCTAAGTATGGTATAAGACTGAATCCGATAAGATGGTTAAACAGGCCTATGATTGCGAACAAATAGATACCTATACTGTGCTATAACAGAATGAATAAACGTTCCAATAACGCTAGTAATACTTTGGATAGGACTAAGATAACAGTTGTAAGCCTTGAGAACCTTTCAACTTATAGAAATCGTTGAACGTGAGATGACCTACGCACACAACATTCTCGGTGTATCCTATCGTAACTGCACAGATTTTAGAAAAGCAGACCACCGCACGGCGCTTGTCCTCTCTAAGTCTTGGACGTAGAAGAATTTTCCCTCGGCCTTCGTCCCTTCCAAACCCCGAAGCTGCTGGATGATTGGGTTCTCTTATGACCCTTTGGTTTGGTCGGAATGCCGAGTTGCTTAAGCTTGCGCAGGGGGGCATCGCGAATCTCTTCGTTTCCCCACTCCTGAAGATCAAATTTGCCACCATTTTTATCGAGCAGCTCTATCATCGCACAGTCGCTCTTGTGTATGGCCTTAATCATGACACTCTTGAAATCATTTTCATCTGGTTTGCGCGGATTGAGTTCTTTCTTTTTCTCAATTAATGCCTTCGCAGCCTCAATCCGAATTTGAGTTATTCTGTAATCATCGTTGGGTTCAGATATACACCGACTGAGTGGAGAGTATCCCATTCCATCGCATTGGTCAATTATTTGAGCGATTGGTTCCCGCAACATCAATGAACCTAGAAAATCTAGGGCACGTTGGCTGATATTTAGTATGAGGTGATGGAGTACATTTCGGTCATCGGTGTCGAGTAGTTTGAGCGCTTCAGGGGTACCATGGTCCAAAAGAGTATTTGCTAACTCCATGTTGCCTCGTCTAATCGCCTCCATTAGGGATGTCATCCTTTCTTCTTCATCCAAGGGGGTCTCAGAAGCTCTCGGATGCCGTATCAGGTATTCACGACATTCTTGTGGGTTGCCTCGATCAAGTATTTTAACAAGATCATTCGCTGAGCCAAACTGACTCGGGGGAGATGAGCTATTGATGACCTCCGCTGAGTTCACATGTGAGGAATGAAGCTCTATCTTGTCTTCTTGTAAGGTTTCTACCCGGGAATCTGGTGAGATGACTCGGGGCACTGCTGGAACCGATGCTTTCACCCTGCTCGAAGAACCTTGCAATGAACGCGGATGCACAGCTAAATGTGCATCATCATTCAGCACAGAGTTTTGGTTTGCGCTAGCAGACTGTTCTGCTGCTTGTGCTTGATGACTGCTTTCTCGGGATAAAATTAGAGACGCAGTTGGGGTTGGGGTTCTATCCCCCAAACGCTCCGGTATTATTCTTGGGACCAGATCACTGTTCTTTGACATGGCTCGATCAGTTTGACTCGATCTTGAGAATCGAGGCTGGTTGAGTACTCTCTCGCGTTTCATACCGATCCATGAACCGGGTTTCTCCTCGGATCGATCTTGCTCGGCCACTTTGATGGCGCTTAATACAGATTCAGGTATATCTGTAGTGATTTCTTTGCGAGCCGCATCTAGTAGTTCTGAGAAATCGCTATAAATCGTCTTTGAATCTTTGCGTTTTGGCATATTCGCTTCACCTTGATCTCGCCCGGGAGGCCTTGGAAGAAGCATTGATCCCTCAATCAAATCCAACATCTTGGGTGTTGTTACGTCAGACTTTCGCATGCATAGCCGTAAGTATTGGTGCCACTCATAAATTTGTGGAAGACACGTATGATCCCGGTGAAATGCATCACTTTTCCCGTCTTGGCTGTGTTGCATTCTGAAGTCGGAATAATTTTCGACACCTTTCGCGCCCGCAACAATCCAAGTCGCTACTTCAGAGAGAAGACAGCCTAAAGACCATACGTCGATTTTTTCATCTAGTCCGCTTGGTGCACTCGGATTTTTTCCCCTGCGGGCCCGATACGCAGCCACTTCAGGTGCAGCTATAGTTATCATTAAATAAACATTCTAACATGTAAATGTTGAGAACTAATATCTTACCGTAGGTCTTTGTTCCACCCGCAAAGCTTCTTTTGTCATCACTGTCTTCAAGTCTTTTGAATGCAGTGAAACCAAAATCGACTAGCTTCCACTTTGTGCCGACTAACAGAATGTTTGCGGGTTTTATATCACAGTGTTGACTAGAGTGCATGAGCTCGGCTAGGAGGGGAGTCAACGAACTAACCCGCGATACAGATAATCCTGAAATGCACCTTTCCATGCGAACAGGTGGAGATATTTGATAGTTTCCGCAACATCAAGCATAGAATTCCAGAATTCCAGGATCTCCATCGGAATTTCTGAAGGAGCCCTGTAATAGAAGCGGAAATCGAGGCTGGCATCCCCATACTCGAGTACAATCTGGAACCGATGACTTGAGCTATCCATGCTGAAAGAGCCATAGCATTGGACTATGCCATCAAAGTCCTGGTCTCCTAGGACTTTATACGCGTCAATCTCTCGGACAAAGCTTTCCTCATTGTGACGAGAGAAGGATTTTATGGCTAGGGAGCAGAACTAGGTTGATGTTAGTGCGTCGTATATATCCAATCGCGCAATTTGATCTCCTTACCTCAAGATCATCACTTACTGCCCGGCTATGGCCCTCCCCAGATCGCTCTGCCGCAGTGAGGAAACATTCAGTCGGTACGCTGACGTGGAAAATTACTGCGGTTCCCCCAGCATTGATCTTGTTGACCTTAACAAATGGGAAGATCGCTTCCCGAGGAAGTGTGGATTTGTCACGGTCTAGGGGAAACTGAATGGGAGAGAATTTCCATCTCTCATGCTCGAATCTTTGCACGACTTCAGGAATGTCGCGTCCCCTCAGACCATCAACCGGGTGAGTCCTCAATTCCTGTTTTAGCCGACTTCTTAAATCGGGAAAGCTCTCATGGTTTCGAATGGACTTATCGTTAACCTTAGCGAGTTGGAATAAGGTAATCCAACGTTCAAGCCGCCGACAGATTAAAATTGCAAACACAATTACGAAACACTGCTCCTATTTCTCGTGTATAATTGGCCCTGCGAACCCTGGCTGGGTGCTCATAAGATTCTCCTCGTAAATGTACTGAGCATTCGACTTCTCGTCATGATCGTGTATCTCCTTCATCCAATTGCGAATCTTTGACACCTTGTAAAACTCTTTGTTGTCATAAAATTCGCTTTCAGCCTGTCCACGATCTGGATCTGGGTCATATTTCCATTCCGAATTTAGCTTTGTGAGGAACTTGGCCGTCTTCGGCCCGGTGGGCACCATATTCGAACTACCTAGAGGTCCGTACTATGCTAGAGAGTCTCCAGTTGACAAAGGCTTATAAAGAGAGCTTTAGAGATGACCACGTTATATGGACTGAACTTGTAGCACTGTAATTTCATCTAATTCAGAAAAGAGTTGGCACTTCGCAACCTTTTCCAAGCCCTTGCTGCTCGCTACCCACATCGTCTAAGAAGTCGGGCGGCAAGGCGGTGCACCGCCCGAGGATGCGGTAACCCGCATAGCATTCGGGCACTTTAGGCATCGGCGATGACATGTGTCATATTGGAGAGTTGCCTCGGAGAGCCTCTGCGAATCTTACTCACAATATTGGACGACTACGCTCCCGCATAGTTTGGCAACAAAGTCTCGACTTGCGGACTAGCTCTGGTGATTTGAATTACTGCCTTGCTATTCCAACTCGAGGGCCCATATTGTTGGCGACAGCGTGCTTCCGGGAGAAGGTAGCTTGATCGGCATGGTCTATACCAGAAAACAGACCTTTCCTGCCTATCCCGGCCTTACGGAGGATAAGGTTACGCGCTTCCTACGGAGGGAGTTTGATGAGTATCCCGAATTCAACTTCAGGGTAGTCAAGGTATGTAGGTCCGGCCTCTCCGAGTGGGGTATCTGTGTCTGGTTGAAAAGTGCTACTACTTACTCACTCAACTCCAGCGCAATGACGAGTTCCAATTCTACGCCCCCGAAAAGTTAACGCGGGTACGGGCGCCACCAAAATACTAAGCGACGAGGGCTAATGAGCAGCCACAATAGGACCAAGAAGAGGACTTGCGGGAGATCCGCGACCGCAACCAGGAAGGCAGGTAGGAGTCGCTCGAGATCTGCCCGAGCGGCGGCAGTGATCAGGGATCAAGGTAGATACTAGGCAAATTGGAAAATGACTCCATCTCTCCTACCTACATTGCCGAACAAATCGCGCATTGCACCCCTACCTATCCGGTCCGTCTCCGCCCTTGGATGGCGCCCGGTGACCGGAAGTCCCCGCACTGCCCATCCCGACGCCTCGCTATGGAAGCATAGTGGCCGGAACAATGACAACATCAGTAATATCTGTACCCTTTACATGCTCCGGCACAAAACCCCGAGCGACTAGGTCGGGCGTGAATTTTAGCCTCGGGCGTAGCAAAGGGCCAAGTAGAAAAGTCAACACCGATGCTTTGTAGCCCTTCCAAGACGTCGCTGCTCTAGAGTCACAATGGTCGCTCTCCCGCTACCCGAAGCATTCCTTCAAGCGTACGCGGAGCGCCAGAACTATCCGATCAACTTAAAATCGTTTGACAACATATACCCATGGAAGCTAAAGTCGTACAAAAGAACACTTGATCGACTCCAGGCTTCAATGTGCGAAGCGGACGAGAGAAAAGTCGAGCTACCTATAATAGATCTCCACACTCCGTCTCGAGATGAGATCGCTGGTCGGAGCCCTTGCTTGCTTCGGCATGTCATCTGCTAACAGTAAATTCTAGTACTTGACCACCAAGTCGGCACATCTGAGGCACTGTCACATCATCTGGGACTTCAGCATACCGTCGGACAAAATGCTGATAGTTCCGTTCTTGTGACAACGAAAAAGGATCCGGAATGCCGGCTCTTGTAAGTCATACTGATATAATCAGTCTAAGCTACTCGCTCATCTCATGAAGATACGTCTATGGCCAGCACTCTCGCGGACATCTGAAAGTCACAAAAGAGATGCTCGCTCAGCTTCTGACCTACCATCAGGTGACGCCAGCTTTCCTGGATTTCATGTTTGCGTTTGGAGCGCAGGCGGGTGCGCGAGACATAAGCTTTAGCAGTTTCCAGTCTCAGCTGAATATACAAGATTCGGCTACCCAGCTCTCAATCAGAAACTTGGATCGGAGTGGGAGGAGATTGCAGCTTTGTTACAATCTCCATGGTGTTTCTCAGATTGTTGAGGATACGGAAGCCGCAAAAAATCAACAATGGTCCATCCGACAAACAGCAGTACACCACCAATTTGATGTGGTGCACGGAAAAAGTCTATGGATCATTGTGAAGGGACGAAGAGATTTACTCGAGCGGTTTCAAAGTCTCCATAGAGCAGATCCATGCTCCGATGGGATAAGGTATGGTGATCTGCGAGAACGATTTTTGGCCACCTTGGCAATACACCTCATGTATTGCCACTGGGCGACTGAGGACTGGCGATGGCTAATGCTGTGGCTTGATGATGTTCTCGTCGAAGCTGTATGTTGCTCGCTTATCCTTATGTGAAGCTAACGAGCTATTAGCGCACACTAGCAATCTACGATGCCCTGGAATTTTCATCAGTGGGCCGTGAAGAGGAACTGGAGCACATGGAAGATCTACAGTTTTGGCAAACTAAAGCTCGGGATGCGGTACAGGCACTTGAAGCTAATATATCAGTTATGACGGCCCTCCAG